>JAVJIF010032480.1:105000-205405 GCA_038442645.1 Agave tequilana | reverse complement strand
GAAATCAAGATGTCAGGTCATCATTCCCGTTGTCGTGATAATTATAAGAGTCAAGTGTATCATGCCGGGTGTCAAGTGATAGCATGACAAGAGGGTGTATTCGTCAAGTGACAAGTCATGTAATAACAAGGGGCAATTATCTGGTAGTATATGTCGGGTGTAACATGTCGGTTGACAAGTGATACAACCAAGTGGAGCTGAGTATGCTGGAGGCACAGGTAGCGAACAGAGTTTTAGACACTAATACGCTTGGCGAGGTTACCGGGGACGACTCGTTTTTAGAATACGAGTGGAAGGTCCGGTAGCAACTTGCCTGATGGATTTAGTGAATAAAGCGCTGAGTGCTAAGTATGCTAACAGATGGAGCTGAGAAACCTGACGGTCCCAATCACCTCTCTTTCGAGATAGTGAGAGACCGGAGGCTGAATGGTCGCACGAGTTGTTCTATCCTATTACAAGCATTACAGTATATCAGTCCGGGACCATATCCACAGATTACAACACACACACCTGTAAACCACATCGCACTGCTACCAAGGACAACATAATAATGATTTTACTACAAGTCTATTTTCTGGCGAGGAAATCACTCGCCTAAAATGCCACTTTTCAAGCTTTGCGCGTCCGATTCCCCGGGAGAGGAAAATACCAGCGAGCAATGAAAGGGTGAAAATTACCTAGAGGGGGGGTGAATAGGTGATAATGCTAATCAAGGGCAATTTAAAAATTTAAAGCTATAACAATCACAATCAAGAATCACAAGATGAATGCAAGCAAGTAAGTATGATGAGCAAGTAATAAGTGCAAGCAAAGTAGAGTAGAATTGCAAGAATGTAAAAACCAATCGCAAACACAAGGATATGTTATCGAGGTTCGAGCACCCAGCTCTACTCCCCGCCTTCCCAGAAGGATTCGACCACTTCCACTATCACAAAGATCTCAAATACAATGGAGTACCCAACTCCTACAATCTCAAGAACAGTAATTATCTTGGTAGTCAAAAGACCACAAACTCTCTCTTTCAAATATCTCTTCCCTTACAAAGGTCCTTAGAGAATATTGAGTAGGAATGAAGCTCTTGTGTGTAAGGAGAAAAGAGAATTAAATCAGAGAGTATTTGAAAAAACCCTTCAGAAAATCAGTGAGAAATTCAGCACAAAACCAAGAAACAAGTCTCTTTTGAAAGCCTTAAACTTTTGAATTTTCTAGCAATATTGTTGTAACCAATCTCTCCCAAACACCCCTATTTATAGAAAGGGCTAGGGTTAAGGGATAAACCATAATTACTGATTTTTAGGAGGTAATCAGATCAAATATATCCTTAAACGAATTTTTAAACACAAAAGACAAAAATAAACAGCTCTTAAAATCTGCCCGTTACTGTTCAAACGGTCAGATCGGTCGACTGGGCCGGTCGACCGGTAGTACAAAAATTCGACCGTTATAGGCTAGCGGTCGACCGACCCGGTCGACCGATAAAACCTGTGAGCAAAACAATAGTCCGATCGACCGCCCCGTCGACCGACAGACATGCACATGGATACGTGCATCTGCCAGAACTTCGGTCGACTGGTCCGGTCGACCGGACCAGACTGACACAGACTCGGTCGACTGCCCCGGTCGACCGGATCAGGTCAACATTGATTTTAGAAAAGAAAACAAAGAGGATTTTGATTTTAACAAAAATACTTTTGAACAGGGAATAGTATAAAACATAAATATATATCTGTAGGCAAAAACTTGTATGCAAAATATTTTTGTATAATTTATAAGAAATTATTTTGGAATAAGCATGTGCGCAAAAACATGTGTGATAGAGCTTCAAACCTATCCACTATTCTTTAACATACTATAAACTGAAAAATAAATTACATGAAGACTTCTTGAGCTATCTTCAAGTCTTTGAGCCATCCAATGCCTTGCTAGTGCCTTCTCTTCTATGATCCTTCCTGATGTGCAATTTGCCTTCCTTGCTTTGTGGAACTTAGAAGTTCTTGCAATAGCTAAGCGAATGGTCTCTAAACATGGTACAAACTTGAAACTTATCTTAACAAACTTGTTAGTACCAAATAGCACTAATTTGGTTTGTCATCATCAAAACACAAAACAATTGGAGAGTGTAACCTCTTGGGCCAACAATCTCCCCCTTTTTGATGATGACAAAACAAATAGGCTATTAACAAAAATATAGGGAGGAGAAAACTCCCCCTCAAATTGCTATACATAAAACACAAGAATATGCTCTAGATACCAATAATTGAAATGATGCACCAATTATTGAAACTAATTAAAACAAATATATAAAACACAAAAATTGCTCTTGATACAAAAATACCAAAACAACTAAAACACAAGAATTCATAAAACCAAAACATATAAATCATAAAACAAATTGCTCTTGATACCAAATACCAAAACAACTAAAAACAAGAATTCATAAAACCAAAACATATAAATTCATAAACTTATTTTTGTCCATGTAAACTTATTCTCCCCCTTTTTGTCATACATCAAAAAGGGTTATAAAAACATGTCTATTCAATAATACAAACATTAAGTTCTCCACAAATAAACGAAAATCTAGTAAAATCAAGAGGTTTAGTGAAAATATCGGCTAGTTGTAAATCCGTGGAAACATAATCAATATCTATATCACCTTTCTCAAAATGATCTCTAAGAAAGTGATATCTAATCTCAATGTGCTTGGTCTTACTATGCTGATTTGCATTTTTGGTCATGTGTATAGTACTAGTATTATCACAAAATATTTTTATATGATCAAAGTGCAAATCAAAATCAAGGAGAGTATGTTTCATCCAAAGGACTTGTGCACAACAAGCCCCCGCGGCAACATACTCCGCCTCGGCGGTTGAGAGAGCTACGGAATTTTGTTTCCTAGAGGACCATGAAACAAGACAATTACCAAGAAATTGACATGTCCCACTAGTACTCTTTCTATCTACTCTACAACCCGCATAGTCGGCATCCGAATAGCTAGTCATTGAAAAATCTCTAGTTTTCGGATACCAAAGACCCATTCCAATAGTGCCCTTAATATAACGAATAATGCGTTTTAACCGCAATAAGATGAGACTCTTTAGGACACGATTGAAATCTAGCACAAAGACACACACTAAACATGATATCCGGCCTACTTGCCGTCAAATATAAAAGGCTTCCTATCATGCTTCTATATAATTTAATATCAACATTTTTACCTTGTTCGTCCTTATCAAGCTTGGTTGTAGTTGCCATTGGAGTGTTGCAAGCCTTTGATCCTTCAAGCCCAAACTTCTTTACTAGCTCCTTTGCGTACTTGGCTTGGTTAATGAAGGTTCCGTCTTGCAATTGCTTGATTTGGAGTCCAAGGAAGAAATTGAGCTCACCCATTGAAGACATTTCAAATTCAAGTTGCATGACCTTCTCAAAATCCTTGCATAAAAGCTCATTAGTAGATCCAAAAATTATATCATCAACATAAATTTGCACAATTAAAATATCATTATCAACATGCTTAGTAAAAAGAGTTGTGTCTACTTTGCCTTTAATAAAATCATTTGAAATGAGAAAACTAGAAAGCCTTTCATACCAAGCTCTTGGAGCTTGTTTCAATCCATACAAAGCTTTATCAAGTTTAAAAACAAAATCGGGATGAACATGATCAATAAAACCGGGAGGTTGAGAAACATAAACTTCTTCATTAATAAAACCATTTAAAAATGCACTTTTTACATCCATTTGAAAAAGTTTAAAATTTTTAAAACATGCAAAAGCTAGTGTCATCCGTATGTCTTCAAGCCGTGCTACGGGTGCAAAGGTCTCCTCAAAGTCAATTCCCTCAACTTGAGTGTAACCTTGGGCCACTAACCTAGCTTTATTCCTAATGACATTTCCGGACTCATCCATCTTGTTTCTAAAGATCCACTTAGTACCAATTATTGGTCTATCGTGGGGCTTAGGAACAAGGTGCCAAACTTGGTTGCGCTCAAATTGATTGAGTTCCTCTTGCATGGCAAGCAACCAATATGGGTCCGTCTCGGCTTCGAGAATGCCTTTGGGTTCAAAATGAGAAATGAAAGCAAAGTTACCACATAGGTCATAGAGTTTGGAGCGCGTTGTGACTCCTTTAGATGCATCACCTAAGATGAGCTCCTTAGGATGATTTGTAGCGTATCTCCATGCTTTAGGAAGCGGTTGAGTGCTTTCCTCCTTATACTCTTGAACTTCACCAATAGGGTCTAGCTTTTCTTCTTGAGCGGGTGAGTCCTTCAAGGATAGTCTCTCCATGTCTTCACCTAATGGTTCAATCTCTACAACATTCTCAACAACCACATTAGATTCTTCAAATTTAAACATGCATGGATTCTTCAATGGTTTGAGAAGATCTAATGAAAACTCTATATGCTTTGCTAGTAGAGGAATATCCAACAAAGAAAGCCTCATAAGCCTTAGCATCAAATTTACCCAAATTATCCTTAGTATTCAAAACAAAACACTTGCATCCAAAAACTTTAAAATATGCAACATTTGGTTTTCTAGAATGATACATTTCAAAAGAAGTTTTTGAAGAATTTTTGCATAAATAAATACGATTCGATATATAGCATGCGGTGTTTACGGCCTCGGCCCATAAATATTGAGGGAGGTCATATTCACTTATCATTGTCCTAGCCATCTCTTGAAGTGTTCTATTTTTCCTTTCTACAACTCCATTTTGTTGTGGAGTTCTAGGACAAGACATTTCATGCTTAATTCCCTTTTCATCACAATAAGTCATGAAGAGTTGGTTAACAAACTCACCACCTCTATCACTTCTTATTCTCAAAATCGGAAAAACCTTTTTCTTTTTCAACTCTTTTTTCGAAAAATTTAAAATGATAAAAAGTTTGATCTTTATTTTGTAAAAAGAAACCCAAGTAAAACGGGAGAAATCATCAACCAAAACAAATGCAAATCTACTTCCATTTAAACTCTTAGTTTTAGTTGGTCCAAAAGATCCATATGAATTAATTCTAAAGGCCTAGTTGACATGATATCCTTGATTGGTTTAAAGGAAGACTTGGTTTGTTCCCAAGTTGGCACGCACTACAAATGCGGTCTTTCTCAAAATTCAAGCAAGGTATACCCTTCACCATTCCTTTAATTAATCCTAGAGATATGGTCAAAAGATGCATGTCCTAATCTTCTATGCCAAAGCCAAGAATTTTCATCAAAAGCATTTAAGCATTTAGTAGAACAATCTAAATTAAGCATGTCAATAATATAAACATTATTATCACGAAAACCGTGAGAATACAACATCGGATTTAACATCAAAAATCTTGCAAGAAGTATCATCAAAAACAACTTTAAGTCCACGATCACAAAGTTGGCTAATGCTAAGCAAATTATGTTTTAAACCATCTACTAAAACAACAACATTCTCAATAATAGGAGATGCACCAATTTGAATGTTACGTATACCGATGATAGTTCCTTTGGAGTCATCCCCGAAGGTGACGGTGCCACCTTCCATGTACCTTGATAGGGTTGTGAAGTTGTTGATGTCCCATGTCATGTGTCTTGAACAACCACTATCAAGGTACCACCGCTCCTACGTCTTGGAGCTTTGGTGTGTACCTACATCAAACAATTTAAGACTTGATTTTTGTACCCACATTTTCTTGGGTCCTCTAGGGTTAGTGTCATGAACCCAAACACGATTATTTGTTCTATTTAGTTGATCATAACAAAACTTAGCTAAATGTCCATTTTTACCACAATATGTGCATCTATATACTCTACCATATTTAAAAGCATAATGAGTGTGTGATTTGTGAGCATGGGCATTGTGAGCATGAACATGAGACGTGTTAGGTGTAGTGTGACATGAGGAATCTTAGCATGAGATGTGTGCTTTTTAGAAAATTTTTCTTCAAGTTTCTTAGTATTAAAGGCACAATCTTTTAAACCTTTTCAAAATCATTCATTTTGGATTTAAAAGAAGAAATTTCTTTTTCATCAATAATAGGAGATTTTGCCTTACAAGTACTCTTGTAGCACAAAATTCTTTTTGCATGGAAATGAAATTAGAAGAAATATCATCTCTTTCTTTAGAAACAATGGCAAGTTGATTCTTAAGAAAAGCAACTTCTTTTTGTAATTTTATGCATTCAAGTTTCTTGTTATCATAAGTTTCAGAAAGTTCTACAAAAGCATGCACTAGAACTTCCTTACTTACATCATCATCTTCATCATCAAGGGATTGAGGGGTTACCTTGAGTGTGTTTGCCATGAAACACATATTAGCTTGATCCACCTCCTCTTCGGACTCGCTTTCCGAATCCCATGTTGCTTTGTAAGCTTTCTTTTCCTCCGGCTTCTTTGGCTTGAAGGAGGAAGTCATTTTCTTTTTGAACTCCGGACAATCCGCCATGATATGTCCGGGTTTGCGGCAATTGTAGCATATGATCTTCCGCTCCTCTTTGCCTTCAAATTTTCTCCGGAAGTTGAACTTGTTCTTTTGGTACAACCTCTTGACATTCCGCACAAGTAGAGTTAGCTCCTCATCTTCTTCTTCGTCATCTTCATCGTCATCATTGGTGGATGAAGTCTTGAAGGCTATGGATTTCTTCTTTGAAGTAGTGGCCTCTTCTCTTGCCTTCTTCTCCATCTCATGGGTCTTTAGGTTCCCAATGAGACTAATGAGGTCCATCTCGTCCTTGTCGTTCAACTCCTTCAAGGTGGTGGCCTTGATCTCCCATGATGAAGGAAGAGCCCGAATAACTTTCCGCACCTTTTGATCGTTGGAGATGTCATCACCTAAGGAAGAAAGACCATTAGTGATTTTAGTAAACCTTGTAGCCATACTATCAATAGACTCATCATCAAGCATTTTAAATGACTCATATTGGGACCTCAAGAGATCTATCTTAGCTCTCTTGACTTGTGAAGTCCCCTCGTGTGTGACCAATAAGTGTTGCCAAATCTCATAGGCGGATTGGCAATGAATTACCCGTGTAAGGTCATCCTCATTCAAGGCGGTTAATAGGGAGTTTTGGGCCTTGGAGTTAGCCTCATATAATTTAAAGTCAAGGTCGGTCCAAGTGCTCTCATCACCATCGGGTGCTTCATAGGGTTTGGTCAAGGACTTGGCTACTAAGCTACCCAAAGATTGCAAAAATATAGTCATCCTAACCTTCCAAATTGGGAAATTGAGGCCATCAAATTTAGGTGGGGATTTAATGTTGTCGGCCATGTTTACTAGTGAAGAATGAATGAAATGAAAATGTTGATTAGCAATATTTTAAGGATCTCTCTATGGATGTTAAGCCAAACCTAGAGTCCAAGCTCTGATACCAATTGAAAATTACCTAGAGGGGGGGAATAGGTGATAATGCTAATCAAAGGGATATTTAAAAATTTAAAGCTATAACAATCACAATCAAGAATCACAAGATGAATGCAAGCAAGTAAGTATGATGAGCAAGTAATAAGTGCAAGCAAAGTAGAGTAAGAATTGCAAGAATGTAAACCAATCGCAAACACAAGGATATGTTATCGAGGTTCGAGCACCCAGCTCTACTCCCCGCCTTCCCCAGAAGGATTCCGACCACTTCCCACTATCACAAAGATCTCAAATACAATAGAGTACCCAACTCCTACAATCTCAAGAACAAGTAATTATCTTGGTAGTCAAAAGACCACAAACTCTCTCTTTCAAATATCTCTTCCCTTACAAAGGTCCTTAGAGAATATTGAGTAGGAATGAAGCTCTTGTGTGTAAGGAGAAAAGAGAATTAAATCAGAGAGTATTTGAAAAACCCTTCAGAAAATCAGTGAGAAATTCAGCACAAAAACCAAGAAACAAGTCTCTTTTGAAAGCCTTAAACTTTTAAATTTTCTAGTAATAATTGTTGTAACCAATCTCTCCCCAAACACCCCTATTTATAGGAGAGGGCTAGGGTTAAGGGATAAAACATAATTACTGATGTTTAGGAGGTAATCAGATCAAAATATATCCGTAAACGAATTTTTAAACACAAAAGACAAAATAAACAGCTCTTAAAAATCTGACCGTTACTGTTCAAACGGTCAGATCGGTCGACTGGGCCGGTCGACCGTATACAAAATTCGACCGTTATAGGCTAGCGGTCGACCGACCCGGTCGACCGATAAAACCTGTGAGCAAAAACAATAGTCCGGTCGACCGCCCCCGGTCGACCGACAGACATGCACATGGATACGTGCATCTGCCAGAACTTCGGTCGACTGGTCCGGTCGACTGGACCAGACTGACACAGACTCGGTCGACTGCCCCGGTCGACCGGATCAGGTCAAAAATTGATTTTAGAAAAGAAAACAAAGAGGATTTTGATTTTAACAAAAATACTTTTGAACAGGGAATAGTATAAAAATAAATATATATCTGTAGGCAAAAACTTGTATGCAAAATATTTTTGTATAATTTATAAGAAATTATTTTGGAATAAGCATGTGCGCAAAAACGTGTGTGATAGAGCTTCAAACCTATCCACTATTCTTTAACATACTATAAACTGAAAAACAAATTACATGAAGACTTCTTGAGCTATCTTCAAGTCTTTGAGCCATCCAATGCCTTGCTAGTGCCTTCTCTTCTATGATCCTTCCTTGATGTGCAATTTGCCCTCCTTGCTTTGTGAAACTTAGAAGTTCTTGCAATAGCTAAGCGAATGGTCTCTAAACATGGTACAAACCTGAAACTTATCTTAACAAACTTGTTAGTACCAAATAGCACTAATTTGGTTTGTCATCATCAAAACACAAAACAATTGGAGAGTGTAACCTCTTGGGCCAACAAAGGGGGCTTGGCCTTTTGGGTGGCCGCCGGCCCTAGGGTGGTGCGCCACCCCTTGGTGGTGGCCTAGGGAGTGGCCGGCCCCAAGGAGAGGGAGGAGGAGAGGAAAGGGAAGGTGATTTTGTTGGTGGTGGTATTTGATAAAGAAGATGGATTTTGGTGGAGTAAAAAGAAAGTGAAGGAGGTGATGTTTGGAGGTGGAAGTAGTGGAGATGGAGGTGGTGTTGTGATGGTGAAATTAATGGTGGAAGTGAAGATGGTGGTGGAAAATAGTAGGGGTAATGGTGATGTTAGTTGTTGTCGTTGTAAGCCTCACCATAATGATTACCGGAATAATCGTAAACGATTACCGGAATAATCACCGGAGGGGTTACCGACGAAGAAGAGCTCGGCACCAATCCAAAGGAGGTAGCTGACCCTAAGAGAAGATGATGGGGTGGTGGTTTGTGGAGAGGTTTTGTTGTAGTGGTAGTTTGGAAAAGGTAAAAGGAAAGGAGAAGGTGGAGACTTTGGTGGAGTTGTTGAAGTTGTGGTGGTTTAAATGGAGAGGGAGGAGGAAGAAGATGAAGGTAGGAAGTTAGAGAAGTTGTAGTGGTGGTGGTTGTGGTGGAGATGAAGGAGGAGTTGGTGGTGGTTGTTAAGGTGTTGGTGAAGAGAAAATGAAGTGAAATGAAGAAGGAAAGGTTTATATAGGAATTGGATTTGTGAAGGTGATGTAAATAAATATTTAGAGAGGGGTTTTTTAAAAAAATGGAGAGGTGAGGTGTCTCTTGGCCGGCCATGGTGATGGGAGAGGGATTTGAGTGGTTTGGAATATTTTGGAGAAGATATTTTTGGTGGAAGGAGAAGATTTTTTGGTGGAAAGTTGTAGAAAGTATTGGAAGAATGGAGAATTTGGTGGAAGGAAAAGGAAAGAAAGAAAAAGGAAAAAGGAAAAGAAAATGAAAAAAAGGAAGATATTTTCTTGAAAGAAAAAGTGAAAATAATTAGAGTGACGGATTCTCGGGATTCGGTTGCGGATGCGGAAAACTTTCAGAAAATAACCGAAATCGTCCGAAAATCAAGTATCTCAGAACGACCCGCAAAAATTCTCAAAAATCAAAAATATTATTTTAAGAATCATGGTGAAATTCGTTTTAAGAAATTATTTATAGTTTTTAAATTAAAAATCTTGGAATCGGCCGCCAATATCGGTCGACGCCAAATCCGACAGAATTCTGTTAAATTTTGAAAATTCCCAAAAAAAGAATTAAGGTAGTAAATATTATTCTAAGTAGATATGTGAAAGCGGTTTCTCAAAATTTGACTCCAATTATAAATTAAAAATTCAGGAATAAACCAGCGGTACTGATTAATCCCGATTTTAGGGTATAAAAAAAATAATTCAGAAAAAATCTGAAAAAATCATGAAAAATCTAGAATATTGGGAAATAGTGTTTGAAACTAAAATTGACCCAATTGGATTACCAGAGAGATCAAATAATGTAGTACTTCCATTGTACGAGAAATAAATAAGAGAAAATAATAAATAAAAATAACAAAGTGTTTAACAAACCAGGATACGCATCTGAGTACGTATTCTGAGGATGGGGTGTTACACGTACACACTGCAAGCCCACCGGCTCGCCGAGGCCGCACCTCAATCACGAGTTCGCACCCGAACCCGAAAACACCAAGTCCTCACTAGGACCCAAACAATCACGAGCACACTTGCCCGTTTCCTCAAAGAACAAAGAAAAGATCTTTGGTGATCTAAACACTTTGATCACCAATGAAAACTCTCACTACAATACTCCTATAAGATGAATAGCTCAATGGATGCTCAAGTGTTTGTGTGAGAAAACAAGGAAAGAATCTTTGGTGAAAAACTCAAGAAATTCTCTTTTACACTCTTGATAAACTCTCCTTTTAATTGGAAGTATTGGCTCTAATTTTGTGGAGAAAAACCTCTGGAATGAATGGGAAAAACTGGCTCTAAGAGTCTCCAAAATCTTCTTACAAAACAGTCCCCAAACCCCCAAATATATAGGCTGTCAAAAACTAGCCGTTGGGGCTTTGTCAGAACTGCCGGTCGACCCGTGTGGTCGACCGCCAACGGTCGGATTTTTGACCGTTGGAGCCACGGTCGACCGCCTGGGTCGACCGACCCACTGGAGCTGAGAGTCTAACTCTCTGTCGGTCGACCCGTGCGGTCGGCCAAACTTTCCAGAGAGCACTGCTCTCTGGAGCGGTCGACCGGCACGGTCGGCCGTCCTCTGGTACACAAAGGCGTGCACATCTGTGCACGTCGGTCGACCGGTCCGGTCGGCCGACTTCGGTATTAGTCGACTATAAAGTAGACAAGTCGACTTATACGAAGCCTGAAACAGTTTTCTGGGATTAAAAAGTTAGTCTTTTTGGCTCAAATAAAATCCCATAAAATACATAAAAATCTACAAAAATAGTTTAACCAATATACTATGATATACAAACATGCTTGCACAAAATCAAGGCATGTTATAAAAGATTGGACTATTTTTGTAAGTTAAAAATATTTGGCTCATGATAAAAACTGTATTTTCCAAAACATGTTTTCTAAACTTTATTTTTCCAAAACATCTTCAAATACAAAAACAAGATATTATAATTCATTTTAAGGCATAGTGTGTATGGATATGATCCACTACATATATCAAGATGAAATATCTATGTTTTTGGCATTAAGCTCTAAACTTGATATTGGTCAAAAGATATGTAAACATGAAAACCAAAATCCAAACATGTATTTTGTCACAAAGAAAAAATCGTTTCTAAAAAATCTTTTATGAAAACAATTCTATCAAGAGTGTGTGTGTGATATAATACTTGAGCAATCCACCAACTATCTATCCTTTACATTTTAACTAAAAACAAATAAAATCTTATACCTAGACACAAGTCTTCATCTTCTTGAAGTCTTCACTTGAAGGCTTCTCATCTTCTTGACTTGGTCTAAGCTTGATCCAAAGGCTCCTTGGATCACAACGTGCTAGCTCCAAATCTTGATATTTTATCCTTTGTTGAGCTATGCACCTACTAAGATCTTGATAATGAATCTGTCACTAATTAAACACAAGATCATTAGTAAACATAACTTCATGAGTTGATCATCATCAAAACTAGAGTGATGGGCCTTTGGGCCAATAGAAACTTCATGCCCTAGGACAATTCCTTGCTTGACCATAAAGTGACACTTCTCCCAATTGAGTGTCAAGTTTTTCTCCATGCATCGTTGTAAAACTAACTTAAGATGGTGCAAGCATTGTTCAAAGGAATCACCATAAATGAAAAAATCATCCATGAAAATATCCAAAAATTTCTCCACCATGTCGGAAAAACCTAAGCATGCAATGTTGAAACGTTGCAGGAGCGTTGCATAGGCCAAAGGGCATTCTTCGGTATGCAAATGTTCCAAATGGATAGGTGAAGGTAGTCTTGTCTTGATCCTTGGGAGCGATAGGGATTTGATTGTATCCTGAATATCCATCCAGGAAGCCGTAATACTCATGTCCAGCTAGTTTCTCGAGCATTTGATCGATGAACGGAAGTGGAAAGTGGCCTTTACACGTGGCATCATTTAATTTTCGGTAATCAATACAGACTCGAATCTTCATTGGAAGAGAGTTTGTACTAATTCTTTCTTATCGTTTTCTACCACGTAACCCCAGCTTTCTTGGGCATAGCATGGACTGGACTAACCATTGGTTATCGGATATGGGATAGATGATCCCATTGTCTAGTAGCTTCAAAATTTCAGCTCTAACAACCTTTTGCATGATCGGGTTGAGTCTACATTGTGGGTCGCGTTTAGGTTTTGCATCTTCGTCAAATGAATCCGGTGTTTCACAATGGATGGACTGATTCCCTTAGTATCAGCCATGGTCCAACCAATGACCTCTCAGTTTTCCCTTAACACTACAAGAAGATCCTCTTCCTGTTGTTCCATCAGATGGGACGCAATTATCATGGGAAATGCTTCCTTTTCACCCAAGTACTGATACTTGAGATGACTAGGAAGAATCTTAAGCTCAGAAGAGGGGACTTGATCTGTTATGGTTGTTCATTGTGTAAGGGAAGGATAGGGGCTGCATCTGTTGCCCACTCCACTGTGGATTCAATTATTTGATCAAGGTTGAAGTCATCAGACTCCAACTCAAATTCTCTCTCAGATTCGTATTCAATCTCCATTTCATGTTCACTTGCTAATCCTTCGATCAAGTTCACTTCAAAGGACTCATTTTTCACATCTCGAGGTTGTTTTCCAAGGTGAAAAACATTTACCTCTTTTGTCATATCCCCAAAGGTTAGATGCATTGATGCATTCCTACAGTTGATGATTTCATTTGCAGTAGCGAGGAAAGGTCGTCCCAGAATGACAGGTGTCTGAGCTTTGGGATTATGTACGGGTTGCGTTTCTAGAACAATGAAATCCACGGGGTATAAATTCGCCGACCCGAATGAGAACATCTATAATCTGCCCCTTTGGAATTTTTACAGATCGATCAGCCAGTTGTATAGTAACCCTGGTCGGACGGAGGTCGCCTAACCCGAGTTGCTGATACACGGAGAAGGAAGAAGATTGATGCTGGCTCCTAGATCCAGTAATGCCCTATTGATCGTTGTCTGTCCTATAATACAAGAAATAGTTAGACTCCCTGAGTCTTTATATTTCACGGGAATTGGCCCAGTTAACACTCACTTATATTAGAAGTAAGGAAGAGCTTCTTTGGGACATTAGTTTTTCTTTTCTTAGTACACATATCTTTCAAGAATTTGGCATAGGAGGGAACTTGTTGTATGGCATCAAGAAGGGGTACATTGATCTGGACCTGATTGAACATTTCTCTAATTTTCTCCATTTGAGCATTAGTCTTTTGGTTTGCTAGCCTATTAGGAAATGGTACAATAGGTTTGTATGGTTGCTAATCTGCTTTGTCTTTATTTGATTTGGAGGTTGAATATTGTGAACTTGAAGATGGATCATTTGTAGTTGATGGTACTGGAACAGGAGATGTTGACACTGATTTATTTGGAACAGGATGACTAGAAACTTGATTGTCTATCTGCTTTCCAGATCTCAAAATATGAACAGTGTTACACTGACTGGGACCTATGTCTTCGGCTTCATGAATAGGGAAGGGGTTCTTAGGATTGGGTACTGGTTGGCTCGGCAATGTTCCTTTTTGCCTTTCATTCAATGAGCTAGCCAGTTGACCTATCTGAACTTCTAACCTATTGATGGCCTTGCTGGTGTGGGTGTTCATCATTGAGGCCTATGTTTTAGATAAGGTTTCAATCATTCTTTTCAAATTTGACATTTTTTTATCAGGATGATTTTGTGCTTGTTGTTGCTGATATGCGGGCTGGAAGTTATGTTGGAAGCTTGTCTGAGAATTTGGTGGGCTATGTTGGAAACTCGGTTGATGAGACTGAGCAGGGTATTGGTATGAAAATGATGGTCTTGGTTGCTCATAACCAGACTGACTCTAAGAGAAGTTTGGATGGTTCCTCCCACCCCAGATTGTATGTTTTAGAGTATGGATTGTAATTAGGTCTGGTGTATGCTGCATTCAATATTCTCAGGGTACATTTGGGCTTGGTAGACGGGACACTCCTAAAACAGGTGGTTGAGAGCATGGCAGTAGGTGCAACCCGGGTTGATCACAGGTGGTGGGTTGACCTGATTCACAGAATTTGGTTCCTATCCTCGAGCAGTTCGAGCCGTTTCATCAATTGAGTTATCTTTGCCTCGGCTGCTATAGAGGATTCAATCGAATGCATACCCCCTCTGAAAGTGGTGGGATTGGTTTTCTCAGGGCAAGATTCCAACTGAATGGTTTTTTTCTGCTAAGGCTTCAAAGAGATCCCAACCCTGGTTCTCATCTTTCTTTAAAAATTCCCCTTGACACATGGTCTCGAGGAGTGTCTCGGTTTGATAATCTATTCATAGAGAATTTGGCATTGTCGCCACTTCTCTATGCCGTGATGAGGACATTGGGCTAGTAAATCTTTAACCGTTCAATATATTTCCAGAATGGTTCACTTGATTCCTGCTTGAACTGCATTATGTTTTTTTCTAATGAGGGCCGTTTTGTGAATGGGATAGAATTTCTTAAGAAAGACTTTGACAAATTCATCCCATGTCGAGATAGAACTGGTAGGCAGATTGTATAGCCACTTCTTGGCTATGTCCTTAGGTGCGAAGTGAATGAACCTTAATCTAACAGCATCTTCCCCTAGTTGGGGAATTCTCATCATCAAGCACACTTCTTCAAACTCACGAATGAAGAAATATGCGTCCTCGGATTCTAGGCCATGAAATCTTGGGAGTGTATTTATGAATTGTGGTTTAAGCTCAAAATTGTTCCCAGTTGCTTCGGGTAAAAGAATGCATGACGGAAGTGAAGTACGAATGGGATAGAACTTGTCTTGGAGAGAAGTGTTGTTGGCCATGATTGGATTTGTGTTAGGAGGTGGTGTTTGTGCAAGTGTAGAAATCCTAACAAGTCTTGCTGAAATTGGGTCCCGATACCACTCTTGCATGCATAACCACAGACAACGTTCACCAAGCAATCAAGCGAAAAAAAAGAAAAACAACAAACAAGAAAAAGGAAAAACAATCACCAGCTATCTAGGATTCCTGGACCTAGATGACTCCTAATTGTTCAATAAACTGAAGAAGGTTATTGCTCGAGTCAGACCACAGCTAATCAGCCAGGTGGGGACAAGATTGGTGGGAGGTATCTGCGCAGAAGCGACGGGCCTAATTAAGCCAAACCACCAGCCTTCAGGGTTTCGCCCCTCAATCCCCAACCTTAGTCACGATTTGACTGGAGTGTGAATCAAAAATAATTTCCAACCTCAGCTGATCTCTTAACGAGTCCGGATGTCCCTAGGGGCCAACGTCTATCAAATTTTATTAAAAAGTTTGGGATTGTGAGTTCTTGGATCTGATTTTTGGGCCAAGGAAGGGTGATTAAATCCCCACCTTATCTTGTTATTGGGTGTTGCCCTTAAAATCAATTTTGTGCAAGTGTTCAAGATAAACAAGATTCACTCAAAGTGATATAAATCAACCAAGAGATGAGTCCTATTCTGAATGCAATGCATACGTACCTTGCTCCAGCACTCTTCAACAGTAAAGTAAATGAATTGAAAAGACACGTGCCTAAAATGGAAACGTCTAATCAATTTTTTTTAAAGTTTTCAACAAGTATTTTACTGTTGGTTTATTAGCAGGCTCCTGTGATGGCATACAAGAAATAAAGTTTGCAGAAACTCTAACTTTGCAAACCAAGCAGCCCTGCAAAAGGCCAGTCAGTAGTGAACTCTTCTTTGCTGCGGTTCCGCGGCCAGAGCCGAGCAAACACGGCAATTCAGAGGGTACTTGATCTCTGCTTTCTAGAGCAGAGGCCCTAGACCACTTATATGTTACTGCAAGTCTTCTTTCCTATTTTCTCTGACCTGTAACCTACAACAGAGAAGAAAAATTCGTTTAGTTCCAAAAATTCAATAAAAGACCGTTACCCTCCCCGGCAACAGCGCCAAAAATTTGTTCGGTAGGATTAGTTGTATTGAAAAGAGGTTTAGAGTAAACCGTTGGTTGCCGTGTACTGATGATCAAGAACTTCAAATGTTTATGCAGGTTTACTTTTCTCCTTCCGAATTACCGTTCGTAGCATAAGCTAGGACGGGTCGTATCCGTAGGGAGGGTTAGCGATAGAAGCGTTCAAGGTTTGTATTGCAATCTTTGTGAAGAAAAACGAAGATTCTTCTTTATTTTAAGAAATGGAAAACAAAACGATGTGAAAGGTGAGTGAAAAAACTTTCAGTGTTGTGTAAAAGAAAAGAAGAAACAAGAATAAAGATGAAGGAAAACTGAGAAGCTTGAAGAAAAAGAAGTTTTTAGAAGAGAGATTTTTAAGAGAGATTTTTAGGAATAATATAAAGAGAAACCATGACTAACTAACATAATAATTTACTAACTTACTACTCTCATTGGGTGATGCATGCCTCATATTGAATCATCGGCAATTGTATGTCTTGCTTTACCAAGTCCTTATGTTATCCCATGTCGAAAGTATTTCTCATCTAGGCTAGTTGTCTCCTTGAATCATTAGCTCTCTAAATAGATCTTCATTAGTAGAACAAGGACAGTCACTTTTAACAATGCTAAGAAAACATACAAGATTCATTAGTCCATCAAAGCTATAACAAAGCAAGCATAAAATAAGAACTTGTAATGTAGTCATTGGCATAGTGAAGTGCTCCATCTTCATGTTCCATCACGGCACTTGTTCTAAAGACAAGGCTCTAAGTGAGGCTCACATGAGTCATATGGAGGGAAAACTTAGTTGCAAAGAATAAAAAAAAGCACACATCTTCATTGGGAGTGATATAGACTTCTAATTTGCAAGACTTGAAAAAAGAACGCATCCAAAGAATTATATAAGTCAGCAATCACCCAAGAGTTAGTAGTTAGTAAAATTAAAAGTTAGTTAGTCATATTAATGATTTAGCTAGACATAGAAATAAAGAACAAAAGACAAATCATTGTAGAAGTGAAGTAAAAGAAGGTAAAAGCTTAAAAGAAAAATAATGCACTAGAACAAGAGAAGATGAAGGTTGAAAGCCCGATCCTTGTATTGCGTTGTCACCGTCTCCAATTATAAAAATTGCTCACTCTTACTCTCTCTTTTTTCTAGATTCTAGAAGAAGAAAAAGAAAATTACATAAGAGACTAAAAGAAAACCTAGAGAAAACCCTAACAATTTCCCTATGAAAACAATGCTCTTTTTTCTCCTCCTCGATTACAGAGGCCCTAGAGGTTTATTTATAGTCTTCATGCGAGGAGGCCACCCACTTTAGTCTCCGGATCAAACGCTGAAGTAACGGCCTACAGATTGCCGCGGGTCCGCAGCACGTGCCGCGTTTCTGCGGCCGTTTCTTGGCCGCTGCGCTAGCGGATTTTTTGCCTTTCTGTTGCATCTCGTATCCTCAGTTGGATCTTGTGGAAACTGAGAATACGTTCTGGATCTTTTCAGACTTGGGCTTTTCTTTTGTGGGCTTCTTAAATGTTTCTTTAATTCCTCAAAAATCATAATTTGGGCCTCTTTCTCTATTAGACATTGGACCTGAAAAAAGGAGAAAAAAGCAGTAAAAAACAACTTTTTATTCATATAAAGCATAGCATGGTGGTAGAAAATGATGCATAAATGACTCCAATCAGTTAATACGTTCTATTTGTCTGTGATGGATATTGAAGTTACTTAACCTGAAAATCATTAAGTGGGTAAAGTCTACCTCCGGTTTCATTAAACACTGTAATTGCATGTTTATTGACTATTATGATAATAATGATGATAGTTAAGTGAAGATTGATATTATACGCAAGTGATATCCAAGCTGTTATGAAACTTATAGTTATGGATAATATTAATCGGATAGTAGTTGGTTAACACTGGTATACATGGTGGCTGGACTAAACAGTAACAACGAAAAATCGATTATAGATCATTGATGTTTACTAATTAGTAAGAGATAATTAGAAATCAGTTAAGATAAAAGATCACTTGAGACCCATCAACTATGATTGAATAATTATAGAATCAGTTATATTGATACTGGTATAAGCAGAATCCGAAGTTGATATTAGAATTGAACTAAGCAAATGAAATTGAAAATTTTCTTCGAGTAACTTGATGTAACCGTGATATAGAAAACTCTGTTAAATGGAATATGTGTAATTGATGCAGTATGGTAGAAATAGCGTACTGATTAAACTAATGAAGGTTTTGTTAATATTGATAACTCGGATGGAATCGAGACACTTTGGTTAATTAGCAATTGTGAACGTGAACCGATAATGATGGAACGGATCAAAGTAACTGATAATGAACTGAATTAGAGCAAGTGAATTCCTAACACTACCGGACATACTTGATAAATAAATTGAATATCAAAAGCTTATTGTTAAGCTAAGTACACGGGATACTCAAATATTATGTAGTATGTTGAGTATTGATCTTGCGAATACTATTTTTGTATTTGTTGTGTTTCATGATATATATGTGTGTGTGTGTGTGTGTGTGTGTGTGTGTGTGTGTGTGTGTGCTTATAACATGTTTAGTGTATCAACATACACACTTGAGGCATCAAAGGTTAGCTGATGGCCTACATATTTGTATATATCGATTAAGTTATTAATCGATAGCAACTGAAAGCAATTTGATGGATAAATAACTAAGATTCATCGAACTTGATGAGAGGTTGAAAAATAAAACTTTTGAACCAGAACTCATAAGTAGATATTGTACTTTTTAGCGATTAATGATTATTGATGAAAACTACTGAATAACATCAAGTCTGAGGATTATCAGATAATGGGTGACCGATGATGGCGTATAATGTTGGCCCAAAGGCCATTAGCCCTATATCTTGATGGATATTTTGATGATAACAAACCATATCTAGTTATGTATTTAACAATTTTTGTTTAAAGCATTTCAGGTTAAAACAGGTTGATTTGACGGCTCCACAATCAAGACTCACAAGTTTAGAGTTCGCCAAAGATTTGCATTCCCAAGCCAAGCACAATAGAAAGCTTCAGGAACAAGACAATGAAGAAAAGACCAAGTCAAGATCAAGACTATGAAGAATACCAAGATTTGTATTTGTATTTTCTATTTTAGATATTTTGTCAAAACCTAGATGTTCGAAGTAGAGTTATGGGATTACCACCTACACACACATTTTAATTTGGTTCATGACTTCAAAAAGGATTTTTTAATTTCTATTTTCAATTTAGAGTTAACATGTTTAGATTAAGTTTTTGGAAAATAGTTTAAGTTTTTGGAAAAACAAGTTTTATCAAAGAAGTTTTTATAAAAATGTTTCAAACTTGTTAGAGCAGTGACATAGGCTCACACTCTAAGTTTTACAAGATACAAAACTTCAAATCCAAGACCAATTCCAAAAACCCCAATTTCTGGTTTCTGGAAGTTCTGATATTTCAGAAATGACAGAAACCGGTCGACCGTCCCGGTCGACCGTCCCGTCCGGTCGACCGACGCGCACAATTCTGTGCATGTGCGTGTCAGTCGACCGCCTCGGTCGACCGAGCACAGTGCAGTGCTCTCGGGTAGATTGGGTCGACCGGGCGGTCGACCGCTGATCCCCAACGGTCGGATTTTTGACCGTTGGCGGTCGACCGGCCCGGTCGACCGGCTGCTGTCAGAACTCCTGACAGACTCCAACAGCTCTATTTTCTGACAGTTTTTCTTTTGGGATTTGATCCCAACGAATCTCTGGAGCTGTTTTTGACCCCTATAAATAGGAGGTCACTTCAACATGATAATAGAAAAAATCAAGAACATTTTTACAAGAGATTTTCAAAAGATTTACAAGTTTTCAAAAGGCTTTCATTTAGAAAAGATTTTCTCTCCAAAAGCCCTAAATTTCTAGACACCCATTTGAAGTCTTTACCTCTACTTCTCTCTAGCTTTTGCACTACACAATCGCATAATTCCTCATCTACATATTGGTTCTAGGATTGTGCAAGTGAGCGAATTTTTGATCAAGTGTGATCATTTTCTTCTTGAGTGAAGTTGTAGAGGCATCGGCCTCAAGCGAGCTAGTGTGCTCCGGGTTGTGTTGCGGCATCACGAGAGATAGGACAAGTGTGTCCTTGTATTGGTGATCCAGTGGGATCTTCAATAGTGGAAATCCTTTAAGTGTGAAGGCGGGGACGTAGAGCGTGGCTCGAACCTCGGAAACATATCTGCGTGTTTGCGTTTGCTCAAATCTCTCTAAACTCTAAACTCTTTAATTCTTGCACTATTGATTGCTTCATTTATTGCAAGTCTTTTATTTGAGCTAATTGTGATAGTTGAATTTTAAATTCCGCATTTGTGCCATTTACATATAGCCATCACCTATTCACCCCCCCTCTAGGTGATTTCAATTGGTATCAGAGCCTAACCCTAGTATTTGGTTTAACCACCTTAGGGAGATCCTTGTTATTGGCTATACTATTTGTTGCATTCTTCATATTTTGTGCATTTTACTATTCATCTATGGCTTCACTTGATTTTTCTAGCATCAAGTCCCCACCTAAATTTGATGGCTTGAACTTCCCCATTTGGAAGGTCAAGATGAACCTCTTCCTTAAGTCCCTAAGAGTTAGGGTAGCTAGGGCCATAACTAAAGAATTTGTAGAGCCTCTCACCGATGAGAGATCATGGTCCGAGGACACTACCAAGGACTATGAGGCTAATGCTAGGGCTCAGTATGCTTTAACCCAGCCCTTAATGAAGATGACCTCTCACGCATTATTAACTGTAAATCTGCATATGAAGTTTGGAATGTTTTATTGTGACTCATGAGGGAACGTCACAAGTCAAGAGATCCAAGATTGACTTGCTACGTTCTCAATATGAGAATTTTTATATGCTTGAAAGTGAGAGTATTGATGACATGCTCACTCGTTTCACCAAGATCACTAATGCTTTATCTTCTCTAGGTGACACGATCGACAATGACCAAAAGATTCGCAAGGTCATTAGAGCTCTTCCCAAAGCTTGGGAAGTCAAGGCAACAACTCTCAAAGAACTTAACGATCGGGAGGTGATGGACTTCTCCGGCTTCATCGGTAATCTCAAAACCCATGAGATGGAGATGAAGGTAAGAGAAGAAAGGGAGGCACCCAAGAAGAAAACAATCGCCTTCAAAGCCACTCCAACCACTATTGAAGAGGACGACTCATCGGAGGATTGCGATGAGGACTTTGCCATGCTTATCCGGAAGGTAGGCAAAATGTTTTACAGGAAAGGGAGGCAAAGCAACTTCCGAAGAGGGAAAGCTCAAGGAAGGTTTGAAAAGAAGAAAGAAGAGCCCGGTCCTTGCTTCCATTGCAAGAAGATCGGACATCTCATAGCGGATTGCCCCGCTCTCCAAGCAACCACCTCCAAGCATGTACCAAGAAAGAAAAAGGCTATGGTAGCAACGTGGGATGATACGGAGTCGGAATCCGAAGAGGAGAACGACGCCGCTCATATGTGCTTCATGGCACAAGGTGAGGATGCTTCTAAGGTAACCCTTGATAACACTTTAGAAGATGATGATCTTACAATGGATGAACTTGCACATTTTTTCGAAGAGTTACAACACAGATATGAGATTTCACAATCTCATAATAAAATTAAAAAAGGAAAATGAAGTTTTGAAGAACAATTTTGAAATAGTTGTTAATGAGAAAAATGTTTTAACTAGTGCTTTTGAAAAATTAAAAGGTGACTTTGATAAATATAATTGGCTAATAAAGGGAAACCCCCATGGTTTCTTGTAATAAAAATGAATTTGTAGAAATTCAAAAATGGGTTGAAATGTTAGATTCTACTCTTAAAATTTATGCTTTTGATTTAAAGAAAATTGCATCTAGGTTTCCTAAGGGAGTAACCCAAGGGAAACATACACATCATACACATGCACGAAAACATGCACACACACATAGGCATGCTCATATGTATGCTAGTGGTAAAATTTATATATGCACACATTGTGGCCGCAAAGGCCATTTAGAAAAATTTTGTTTTGCTAAGCATAATGTACATAATAACATGTTTGGGTTCGCCCCGGTACTAACCCAATAGGACCCAAGAAAATTTGGGTACCAAAAGACCCACCTATTTTAGTTGATACAGGTGGATCTACTTCCTCCAAGACATAGGGGAAAACGGTGTCCGGGTGGTGGATGCAACAAAGCCCAAAGATCACATCAAGCTTGCATCGCTATCGTGGAGGCACCTATATTTTGGAGATTGCCTATATTCGGTAACTTCTCCATTTAAAAGTTTAATTTTTGTTTGATATATAAACAAATGTATAGAAGTGTTAGCTTATTTTTGTGCTCTATAGACATATGCTAATGTAGAGTTACATTTCTATCTCAATTGTGTATATGCCATTTTTTTTGTTTGGTATCTTTTGTGAATGTCCACATATCTAGTCTTCATGATATATCTATGTACTCATCGTATTTCAAAAACTAAAAATTAATTTTTGTAAAAATTTTCATATTTAAAGCAAATACCTTAGAGATGGCAATTGCGCACCTCAACTCATTCAAGAGGAATCAAGAGGATGAAGTTCAGAACTTGTCACTGGGTATTCGGCTTCAACATCTCTAAAACTTTGTAGTATATATGAAAAATTAAAATAAAATGTCTTGTATGTAATTTTGGTTGATAAGTTGACTTAATGAAGATTAAAACATGTTGTTTGCATAATTATATCATCCTTGTATTTAATTAAAATTTTTTAAATTTTTCCTTCTGGCTGTTGCTGCAGACTGTCTTTCAGGCAAAGCCGGTCGACCGAAAATAGGCGCGGTCGACCGATTTTGTTTGAAATAAATTGCCTTTATTTTTTTTATCTGCTATCGGTCGACCGACCTTAGATCCGGTCGACCGCTGCAAGTCTGCAGAGCTCTCGGGATCCTTGGGTCGACCGACCGGTCGACCGCTCTGAGATTACAGAGCTCTCGGGTTTTCTGGGTCGACCGACCGGTCGACCGTTCATCGTATTCAGCCCTAAAACTGCTATTTATTTTCACTTTTCTCTCTCTCTCACTTGCAGCGCCGACGAACCCATCTTCCCCCTTCTCCAAAAATTTCTCTAACTCTCTAATCTCTCAATCTTTTCCAAATTCATTCAAAACCCACTTCAAATTCCATCTACAAGTGCTGGATCTTCGATTTCAGGTCTTCCCATCCGCTGGATTCGAAGATATTCAGGTTCTCTTGATCTAGGGTTTTGGTTCTTCATCTTTCAGGTAAAAATCCAATTTTTTCTTCTGTTCTTACTATCTAGCTTTAAGATCTTCCCCTATTTGTCAATATTTCTAGGTCTCTAAGCTTTCTAGATCAAGCCCTAACATACTTGACCTAAAAATCATCTTTTTCTTCAAAAACATGTCTACATCTAAAAGGACTAGGACTGAGAAAGGCAAATCAGTAGCTCATACTTCTTACCACACTCCTAAACCTAAAAGAACTTTTATAAATGAGCTTGCTGGAAATTGTTTTATCAATCTTTCCAAGAAGAACATCATTTCAGGGAGATATGTAGTTATTCAAGACTTTGAACATCTTTATATCCCCCGTATTTTGCAGAACAACTCCTTAAACGAGTTCTTAACCATTAAAGAACAAGTTTATACATCCCTCGTGCCTTATTTCTATACTAATCTCTCTTTTGATGGAAACCGTATCTTCTCTAGAGTCCTAGGCAGGGACATTGACCTAAACATTGGTCAGTTCGCTGATATCCTACATCTCTCCCCTGGTGGAGCTGATGTATATTCACATGACCTTCATGATTTTGAATTTCCGGACGGTGAGTCTACACTCACCACATCCACTTTGATTCACGGGGATGACAACCCCGGCTTGGTCAGGAACGAAGTTGTGAGCAGGTTCACTCTCACTTCCCAAGTCCTAGCCAAGATTATTTTTTATGACATTGTCCCTAAATCTGGTGAATATAGCCATGCTAGGGGTCCTGTGCCTTTGATTATCTATTGTCTTTTGCGAGGCATTAAGATAAATATTCCCCGTCTCATTGCTTCCCACATGGCATCCGACCAGATTCGCATGTCCGGTAGGGGTTTACCCTTTGGCATGCTTATCACCCGTCTTCTCAAAACTCTAGGCTTCGATCTTTCTTCTGAGACTTCTGATGATCCTCAAATAGATATTGACGGAGTTCTCTTGAAAAGGATGGAAGCTCAGTTGTGTCGTCACGCTCCTGTGCAACCTCCTGTTCCTCCTCCTATTGTTCCTGGATCTTCATCAGCACCAGGGTCTTCTTCGGCCCCAGGGATGTCTTCTGCTCCTGGCCTTGTCTTACCTTCAGATTTTCAGGCCATGATTTCTTCTAAGATTCGCTCTCAGATTCAGGAGCACCAGTCCTAGATTGAGCAGCGAGAGGCAGCTTTTCGTACGGAGATGGACGCCCGTTTCCAACAAGAGGTCGCTTTCCGTGCGGAGATGAACTCACAGATCCGAGGAATTCGTAATGATATGTCCTATTTTGCTGACTCCATGAGATTCATGGATACGCAATTTGAGGCACTCTTTATAAAATTCGACATGTTTTCTCCTGATCCCACTTCCATTGCTCGTCCCCTTCCCTCCACCAGCCCTCCATTTCCTACCAGAGCTCCTTCTTCTGTTCCCCCACCTCGGCCAAAGGTGGTCGGCGTTGATCAAGAGGAGGCAGCTACTTCTTCTTCTTCTTCTTCTTTAGAGGAAGACGATGATGGTAATAAGACCATGGCTGAAGGCACTACTGTGGAGAGCTCATCAGAGGACGACGAAGATGATGACGACGATGAGGGCGACGATGCTGGTGGTGCCAAGTGATGAGAGTGACCTCCCCTTTATTTGATGATGTCAAAAAGGGGGAGAGTTATTTGTTGAGAGACACTTTTTGATGTACTTGACTTATATTTTGTGATTGGACATGTATTTGGTGTGGACATCTACTTGTTTATGTTATCTACTTGTATATGTTACTTTCTTTTATAAACATGTGTTCTCATTTCTTTTATGTCATGAGAATTTGTTGGCATGAACATGTGTTCTCATTTCTTTTATGTCATGAGAATTTGTTGGCATGGACATGTGTTTTTTCATTTCTTTTATGTCATGAGAATTTGTTGGCATGGACATGTGTTTTCATTTCTTTTATGTCATGAGAATTTGTTGGCATGGACATGTGTATTATCACTAGATTGTTATCATTTGCAACATTTATCTATGCCTGAATATTTTTTTTAGTATATGCATGTGTTGAGGGGAGCTTCACTTGAAATCTCCACCCAAAATATTAGAGATAACTAAATATGTTTTGTCATCATCAAAAAGGGGGAGATTGTTGGCCCAAAGGCCATTAGCCCTATATCTTGATGGATATTTGATGATAATAAACCATATCTAGTTATGTATTTAACAATTTTTGTTTAAAAGCATTTCAGGTTAAAACAGGTTGATTTGACGGCTCCACAATCAAGACTCACAAGTTTGGAGTTCGCCAAAGATTTGTATTCCCAAGCCAAGCACAATAGAAAGCTTCGGGAACAAGACAATGAAGAAAAGACCAAGTCAAGATCAAGACTATGAAGAATACCAAGATTTGTATTTGTATTTTCTATTTTAGATATTTTGTCAAAACCTAGATGTTCGAAGTAGAGTTATGGGATTACCACCTACACACACATTTTAATTTGGTTCATGACTTCAAAAAGGATTTTTTAATTTCTATTTTCAATTTAGAGTTAACATGTTTAGATTAAGTTTTTGGAAAATAGTTTAAGTTTTTGGAAAAACAAGTTTTATCAAAGAAGTTTTTATAAAAATGTTTCAAACTTGTTAGAGTAGTGACATAGGCTCACACTCTAAGTTTTACAAGATACAAAACTTCAAATCCAAGACCAATTCCAAAACCCCAATTTCTGGTTTCTGGAAGTTCTGATATTTCAGAAATGACAGAAACTGGTCGACCGTCCCGGTCGACCGACGCGCACAATTCTGTGCATGTGCGTGTCAGTCGACCGCCTCGGTCGACCGAGCACTGTGCAGTGCTCTCGGGTAGATTGGGTCGACCGGGCGGTCAACCGCTGATCCCCAACGATCGGATTTTTGACCGTTGGCGGTCGACCGACCCGGTCGACCGGCTGCTGTCAGAACTCCTGACAGACTCCAACAGCTCTATTTTCTGACAGTTTTTCTTTTGGGATTTGATCCCAACGAATCTCTGGAGCTGTTTTTGACCCCTATAAATAGGAGGTCACTTCAACATGATAATAGAAAAAATCAAGAACATTTTTACAAGAGATTTTCAAAAGATTTACAAGTTTTCAAAAGGCTTTCATTTAGAAAAGATTTTCTCTCCAAAAGCGCTAAATTTCTAGACACCCATTTGAAGTCTTTACCTTTACTTCTCTCTAGCTTTTGCACTATACAATCCCGTAATTCCTCATCTACATATTGGTTCTAGGATTGTGCAAGTGAGCGAATTTTTGATCAAGTGTGATCATTTTCTTCTTGAGTGAAGTTGTAGAGGCATCGACCTCAAGCGAGCTAGTGTGCTCCGGTGGTGTTGCGGCATCACGAGAGATAGGACAAGTGTGTCCTTGTATTGGTGATCCAGTAGGATCTTCAATAGTGGAAATCCTTCAAGTGTGAAGGCGGGGACGTAGAGCGTGGCTCGAACCTCGGAAACATATCTGCGTGTTTGCGTTTGCTCAAATCTCTCTAAACTCTAAACTCTTTAATTCTTGCACTATTGATTGCTTCATTTATTGCAAGTCTTTTATTTGAGCTAATTGTGATAGTTGAATTTTAAATTCCGCATTTGTGCCATTTACATATAGCCATCACCTATTCGCCCCCCCTCTAGGTGATTTCATATAAGTATCTAGTGAGTAAGTAATGGTCAGAGTTAGATAATTACCTTAACAATTGAAAGTTATGATACAGACGAAAGATTGAGCGTCGCGTCTATGGGATTAGTAATTCAGTATTGGTAAGTGATATGTGCACGTGTATGCATGTATATATGTGTGTGGTTTGATTCATATGTGAATACAGGGGATGGTCTGGCTAGAAATTAACAGAAATAAAAAAACTATAAATTATTAACTATATAACTAGCAAATGGTAGAATTTGGGTTTAACCTTGGGCCGTACCAAATAAAAGTTCTATAATCAGTCTTTGATTGAAATAAAAGATAATTATAATATCGAAAGTATAATAATTCATTAATATCAAAATTATCGTGTAACTATCACTTGTATCAGAAGTGATAAGAAGATTCTGAATTAAATCAAGTTGTAACCAATAGACAGTTTGCCTGAGGATAAAAGACGCAAATGATGATAAATCCCAGATGTTAATTAAATGATAAAAGGTGAATAAGTATTATGATTAGGAAAACGAATACTGGTACTACGAATCAGAATCTGATCGGTACGATATTGGGGATCATTAAATTGAAGATTTATGTTTGTGTTTGATACCTCTTATAAGAATTCCTCGAAACTAACGAATTAAGAAATGAAATCGCATGAACTTGACTGTGTGACATGTCGGCATATATGTGAATATCTTTGTGATAAGAAATGTGCATAAGTATGTATTGATGTCATGTATTGTATTGAAGGAAGTGACCGGGTTTAACCGGAGGTGATCGAAGGTGAATATTGCTATTATGTATTATATTGTAGGAAGGGTCCGGGTTTAACCGGAGGTGATCGAAGGGGAGTATTGTTATAATTTATTGTATTAGAGAAAGGGACCAGGTTTAACCAGAAGTGACCGAAGGGGAGTATTATTGTTATCTATTATTTCAGAGGAAGAGATCGGATGAACTGGAGGTGATTGAAGGGGAGTATTAATATTATTTTATTGAAGTATGCTTGAATGTATGTTTATGATATCCAGTGTATGGATATGATTGTTTATGATATCCGAATTACGGATGTTAATAGGTATGGCACCTAGTATATGCATATGACTGTTTAAGATATCCGGTATATGGATATGAGTGTTTATGATATCCGAATTACGGATGTTAATAGGTATGGCACCTAGTATATGGATATGATTGTTTATGATATCCGAATTACGGATGTTAATAGGTATGGAACCTAGTATATGGATATGATTGTTTATGATATCCGAATTACGGATGTTAATAGGTATGACACCTAGTATATGCATATAATTGTTTATGATATCCGGTATATGGATATGATTGTTTATGATATCCGAATTAAGGATGTTAATATGTATGGCACCTAGTGTATGTTTTATGACATTAGGTAAATAGATTGTTGTGACATCCAGTATATGAATGTGAGTGTCTCGTATTTCTTCATGTATGAACACAACTATAATTGGATACTATCATGAGTAGTGTGTGATGTCATATCTATATTGGGATAGGTGCAACATTGAGCTGTAACTAATCTAGTGAGTAAGATTAGACTCTCTAAGAGTTGTGCTATGATTAGGCTCTCCATGAGTTGTGTTGTGACCATGATTATATATGAAATACGAACATGTTACAAATTGAAAACCGGAGAGGTAATTATAAGAGACTAACGAGTAGGTCAAGTATTACAAAATCATTGATATTGTATTTAATGAAATATTGGTCATGTGTACCCAGAAGAATACATATAAAAAGTATTAGATAATAGAAAGAGTCTATGATTCATAAGCTGTAGTATCAACCATATGTAGAAAGTATTGAAACTGATTTTTTTTACATTGCTCAACTGCATAATACTTGAAGTACAATGGTAGTATAATACAAACTCTATTTTGAATCACTTCACTCACTGAGCTGTTGAGTTCACCCCACCACAGATTGATATTTCAGGTCACGGCAAGACAAAGGTTCGACTTAGAGCTGCAAGGATGGTCTCCTGAGATGACGTATGTATTTATTGTAGACTGTGATTCAATTTGTAAACTCTGATGTTATTAGTCACTGTGAATTAGAATATTATATCACGAAAGCACTCTTATGCATATGTTTATTTGATGGACCTTGGGATGAACTATATGATGAAAATGAGATTTATAAGTAGGCTAATGTTAGCCGAAATCTAAATTATTGTATTGAGATGGAGTCTATATTTCAGAGGAGATGCTGTCGAAATTTCTTTAGTATATTCTGGTTAACGAACAATAAGGTTGATGAATAAGAAATTTTGAGGTAATTAAACTTGGGACCGTTACACTCGAAGCCTGCAACTTTCGCGATGTTAGCAAAACGCTCTAACTAACTAAGCTAATAGTTCATTTCATTAGAGCCTTCAGTTATAGATAATAATAATACGATTTAATTGCAATCGTGTTAAAAAGAAAAAGAAGAAACCGGACCAGTCTGGTTTCAGAACCAGAACGGTTGGTCCGGAACTTGGTTTGGATATGTATATGTGGCATTGTGGTATCTGTAACTATTTTATTCTTAGTTATATTAGTTTTTGTTTTCTTATATAAGTTGTTATATGATTAGTCTCTAATTTTGCATAATTTGTATCACATCTTCACATTGATTTCATTTTAAATTTTGATAATAAAGCTTTGCTTGCTTGATTCTAGGTCCATGGTGTGCAATGAAGAAGAAGACCCTAAATCACCATTTACTTGGTGATTAAAGGCCTATTAAAGATAGCCATTGACCTAGAGGAGCTGATTCATCAAAACCAGGGGCTGCAAAATCAAAACTGGGCACAGGGCCTGACATGGGACAGACGGGACCGCGCGCGGCTCGAAGCGCCGCGCGCACGACCTTAGTATAGCCGCAGCCCCGGCCGCGTTTTGGGCCAGGGCCTGTCCCCTGGCCCCCCTCTTCCCTGGTGGCTATAAATACCCCCTGGGTTCTAGAGTTGGAGATAAACAGAGTTTAGGGTAGTTTTTCATTCCACTTTGTAGTTTAGTTTAGGTTAGGTTAGTTCTTCTTCTCCCTCTTTGTATTTTCCATTTTGTAGATCTTGTAATAGGGAGAGAGAGTAGTTCATGTTTGGAATGCAAGAGTGCTTGTAATAGAAGGTGACAATTTATGAAAGGTGCTCTCTTTACCTCTCTATGTTTTCTTCTCTCTAATCTCTTTTACTTGTGTAGCTAGTCTTTTCTCTCATGGCAACTAACTACTAACCACCAACTTGCTAACTTCTTTTATGATAATCCACATGAATCTAATAGCCTCATTTTGGCCTTGCTCTTGCAAGAGCCATTGATGGCTCATGATGATGGATCTAACACTCTAACTTCCTAACCACTAACAAGCTAACATTACTTTACTTCATGCTTGCTCTTATCGGGTTTTGATGATTTAAGTGTAGCTTGCACTTGTTTTATTGTGTTGGGTTGTGATGAGTTACATATTGGTCATGCTTTGAATCGCTCTTGAACCAAGAACTAGTGATGGCCAATGATACATGTGAGGCAACTATCACTAAGAGGATAGCATGTTGGTGGAGCCATTAGTAGTTAGTGCCATGAGTTTTCTTTGTTTTTCACTTTGTTTTAAAAATACAAAAAAAAAACCGAAAACATATTCTTTTCTATGTTTCCCACTTCTTTGTGTTTCATCATACTTCTCTTTTCATTCTTTTCTTTCTTTTCTTTTCATTCTTTAAAACTTTGAAGAATCTTTAACAAACACTTGAATCAACTGGTAAAACTTCTATCGCCTCCCATCCTTATAGATTCGACTCGTTTTAGCCTCTATGCTATAACGGAAGTATCGAGGAAGATAAAGCACACACATTTTAAATCTTCATTTCAAAACATACACTTTTTGTGCACGGTTTTACCCCGATCAAATTTTGGCGCCGTTGCCGGGGATGGGAACGGTTTAATTTCACAAGTTTGTTAACTTTTCTTCTTTATTTTTTTGGTGTGCAGGTTAAAGTTTTAGCGTTGAGAAGTCCACACTTGTTTAAGTGTGGTTGGGTAAATTCTTGTACAGTTTTATATTCTGCTGCTAATTTTTGTTTATATTACCTGTGCACTGTAAATAATCTTAAGAATTAAAATATGGTAATTGGATGCTTTAAAACGGTTTAGACATTTGCATCTAGGCACGTGTCAATTTTCATTCCAATATACTGTATTTTATTCTTATGATGTTGTGATATTGATAGGAGGTGTACATATGGCATTGCATATAGTATAGGACAAACACTTCAGTGATTACTCACTTTTTTGTGTTCATGCTTATCATATTGCACACTTGCACAAATTTAACTTAAGGGCAAAACCCAATACAAGATAAGGTGGGGAAGTCATTACCCTCCCTTAGCCCAAAAATCACCTCCTCACTCACACATCCCAAGCCTAAATAAAACTTGCTAGACATTGGCCCCTAGGGTCATCTCGAACTCATTTAGGAGATTGACCTAAGGGGGAAGTTGTTAGAAGTTGACTCTTGTCAAATCGGTGTCTAAGGTTGGGGATTGAGAGGCGAAACCTCAAAGAATAGTGGTTTGGCATAATTAGGCCCGTTGCTTCGGTACGGATACCTCCCACTGATCTTGCCCCTACCTGGCCGATTAACTCGTGGTCAACGTCCTACAATATACCCCCCGTGGACAGTCTAACCAGTTAGGAGTCGTCTAGGTCTAAGTCAACCCTAGCATAGGCTTGTTTTCTTTTTCTTTGTTTGTTTGTTTGCTTGTTTGTTTGTTTTCTTTTTTTTATACTGTGATATGGATTTTAACAACAATAATTCTTTCAATCATAATATGAATCCATATTTCACTCCGACCTCATTTGACTCGGATAATTCCAACCCTGCTATGTACAATATGAACCAACCATATATGCCAAGTTGGGATTATTCGACTCAATATGGCCCATATCCTCAATCTTATGACTATAATTTTCAACATAATTTCAACTCTTCACAGAGTCAAAGGGATTCACCTCCCCTGAGTCAAACTTTCAACCGCCTTGTCCACAATTTTCACAAAGTTCATTCCCCAATTTTGGTTCATATACTCCTTTTCCTGTTCCACCACCCGAAGAAAAATCTATTTGGAAAGGAGTATAGAAGAGTCCCTACAAAAAATGCAAAATTTGCTCAATTCACAATCCTTCCCATATCAAACTCCACATACTCCTTTTCTAGAGCATCCAATTGAAGAAGAATCTGGCTAGAAAAGCGTTTGGGTCCTTTGTGATAAAATGCAAAACATGTTGGACTCATCATCTCAACCACATTTTCAAGAGTCATGCTCATTTTTTCCAGTATCACCTATTCAAAATGAATAACTATCAATACTGGACTTGAGTATAGAACCCTTGCATGAGTCCGAGCAGCAATCAAAAAATCCATGGACTCACAATTTCACCATAATTTCCAAAATCGACTTCCATGCTCATCTTTTCACGAAGAACCAATTGCAAAGAGTATGGAAGACATGATTCCAAATCCAAATTCTATTACCCGGCCTATCAGTAGGTTAGACTCACTTTTGAGCGAATTGATCAATGAGAGCGAGAAAAGTCTTTCTTGTCAACCTTTGACCGATCCTTATATCCCTAACTCTACTGATTGGACCCAAGAATCATGTCATTTTGGGAATCTAGATTTAATTTCAGAACACACATTTAAACTTGACCACACTCCAAGTTATGAAAGTCGCCTGGACATTCTGGCAAGTTATCCCTTTCCTGAAATTGAAATCGAACCTGACAGTGATCCTGAACCTTAAGTTGGCGTTTCCTTTTCACTTTTTGATTCAATAATGACCCCAGTATCTTTATCAGATTTTTTCTCTATTCCAGAGTCAACATTGAATCCTGTACCAGTACACCGTGAAATAGAATCACCAATCTCTTATGATCACACTTCATTAATGGGGACAGTGTGTGAACATCAATTCTTTGGTCTGGACCCTATTTTTGGACCAAGTTCGACTTTCATTGTTGACCCTCCACTTGATCTGAGTTAACTTCCCGAGTTGGTATCAGTTTTTGTTCCTGTTCTATTTGAGTCCAAATCAATCATCTCTCAAAATCATACTTCATTGTTGGACAAGAATGTTGAAGAAAATGACTCAATAATTATTTTTGAAAATTGGAAATTAGATGGGGATAATTTTTTAAATAAAATCATTCATTCAATCAACATTTTATTGGGTCATATTAAAGAGGTCATTGGTGGGTTCCTGCACGATCCACGCTATTTTGATTGGGTAGCAACGCTTGGCCCAATCAGACCACCACCGGAGCCACCCCCTTGAGGTAATCTTCCTTCCCTCTCCATTTGTTTCATGTATTTACACATTCACGATGCATTGAGGACCATGCATGAGATAAGTGTGGGGGAGGGTTTACTAACGTAGTTAGTTTTATATTTTCTTTCTTATACACTTCTTTTTAAATAAAAAAACTTTTATATAAAAACTTTTCTTTTCTTTTTACAAAACTTTTTGAAACAAGAGAAACAGTTTTTGATTTATTTTTAAGAAAATTAAGATTATCTTAGGAATTAGGAAGACTTAAAATTATGAAATTTTAAACTAATTCAAAATAATAGATCTTGTCTAAATTATAGGATAAGAAAGTAAGATTGAAAAGATAATTTGATCTTGAATTTTTTGCCTTAGATTTATGCACTCCACACTTACACAATTTTTGGAATTGAAACAAAGACTAAAAATGCCATAAAAATATATATATTAAAAAATTATTTAAATAAAAATCACTTATTGAAGTTGGGTAATTATGCCTCAGGAAGCATGATTATTCATACCTAAAACGGTGGACAAAAAACAAAATAATCCTCTTTAGTTTTGTGGCCTTGTTTACTCGTGTCCTTAAGTCCGAGGGATGTTTTCTCATCTGGTGCACTAAGACCATCTGATTTGGGAGTCACCGGCTAAAGGCTCACTACCCGGGTAAATAAGAAAGCCTAAGAAAACTAAGGGAAGAAAAAAGAAAAATAATAATATAAAAAATATATATATAATATATATTAAATAAATGGCATGAAAGTTTGAGTCGATATCCCAAAAATCTTCACAGTTCACAAAGTGCATATTTTCCTAAGAGTTTTATGAAAGATCAAAGAGTCAATTCAATTTTAAATTCTTACATTTACTTTATAACAAGATTTTTTTCATTTTGACTTAGTTTAAGAAAGAACAATTTCTGATTAACCTATGACCTTAGATCACTTATATTTTCGTAAAAATATTTCAACACTTTTCTCTATTTCAAAATGTGTTTTCAAAATACTAACATTTGATTTCTTTCTTTATGGATTTTGTGGGTGTAATCCGCTGAAAACCCTCAGGAGACAAAACTCCTCCTCTAGGGGAAACTTAGAGATTTAACGGCTTGTTGCACATGCTCAGTGCAATCGCGTCACCTGCGAAAGTGGTGTCATAATTCCTTAGTTTTTTGTTTTGCTCGGGACGAGCAAAAGATAAGTGTGAGGGTGTGATTAGTCTCTAATTTTGCATAATTTGTATCGCATCTTCACATTGATTTCATATTAAATTTTGCTAATAAAGCTTTGCTTGCTTGATTCTAGGTCCATGGTTTGCAATGAAGAAGAAGACCCTAAATCACCATTTAATTGGAGATTAAAGGCCTATTAAAGATAGCCATTGACCTAGAGGAGCTGATTCATCAAAACCAGGGGCTGCAAAATCAAAACTGGGCACAGGGCCTGACAGGGGACAGACGGGACCGCGCTCGGCTCGAAGCGCCGCGTGCAGCCCTAGTATGGCCGCGGCCGCGGCCCCGGCCGCGTTTTAGGCCAGGGCCTGTCCGCTGGCCTCCCTCTTCCCTGGTGGCTATAAATACCCCCTGGGTTCCAAAGTTTTGGAGAGATACAGAGTCTAGGGTAGTTTTTCATTCCACTTTGTAGTTTAGTTTAGGTTAGGTTAGTTCTTCTTCTCCCTCTTTGTATTTTCCATTTTGTAGATCTTATAATAGGGAGAGAGAGTGGTTCATGCTTGGAATGCAAGAGTGCTTGTAATAGAAGGTGACAATCTATGAAAGGTGCTCTTTTTACCTCTCTATGTTTTCTTCTCTCTAATCTCTTTTACATGTGTTGCTAGTCTTTTCTCTCATGGCAACTAACTACTAACCACCAACTTGCTAACTTCTTTTATGATAATCCACATGAATCTAATAGCCTCGTTTTGGCCTTGCTCTTGCAAGAGCCATTGATGGCTCATGATGATGGATCTAACACTCTAACTTCCTAACCACTAACAAGCTAACATTACTTTACTTCATGCTTGCTCTTATCGGGTTTTGATATTTAAGTGTAGCTTGCACTTGTTTTATTGTGTTGGGTTGTGATGAGTTATATATTGGTCATGCTTTGAATCGCTCTTGAACCAAGGACTAGTGATGGCCAATGATACATGTGAGGCAACTATCACTAAGAGGTTAGCATGTTGGTGGAGCCATTAATAGTTAGTGCCATGAGTTTTTTTTCTTTTTCACTTTGTTTTAAAAATACAACAAAAACCGCAAACATATTCTTTTCTATGTTTCCTACTTCTTTTTGTTTCACCGTACTTCTCTTTTCATTCTTTTCTTTTCATTCTTTAAAACTTTAAAGAATCTTTAACAAACACGTGAATCAACTGGTAAAGCTTCTATCGCCTCCCATCTTTATGGATTCGACTCATTTTAGCCTCTATGCTATAACGGAAGTATCGAGGAAGCCAAAGCACACACATTTTAAATCTTCATTTCAAAACATACACTTTTTGTGCACGGTTTCACCCCGATCATTATATTTGTATTTATATTTTCAATAACATTTGTTTTCTTCCCTTTTTCCTTTCTAAATCAAGAATCAAATGCAAACTATTAAAAATTTTCTTGATTAGATTGATCTCCATATTCGATACACCCATGTTGCTTATGTTAGAAATTTGAGTAGAGGGTGTTCATTCAATTGAAAGAGATGCTCCGCTAATTCTATATATGAACATAATTATAACGCAAACTAGAGATTGTCACGATCATAGCAAGTATTAAGCTAGTACTTGATGACATCAACTATGAGCTTAGCTGGCAAATAATACAAATTGTAATTTTTAATTACATTATTTTTTAAAATAAAATTGCTTAGACCACCCTCTAGTAACTTTTTGATGCAGATAAGGAAGCGAACGATGCTGGTTAGATCTCGTTCTACCATCAACTAACTCTAAAGGATACCTTCAGATAGGATAATACTCGAATCTACGAGCAAAATAACTCAAATCCATGAGTAAAGATAAACAACTTGAATCCTAGAGCAATTGGAGTGAAAAACTCAACTTTATTGATTAAAACTTAGATCCTAAAAACAAAAATACAATAGTCTTAAATAGGCTTCAAAAAGTAGAATTCTAATCTAACTAAGAAACTAGAAATAAATAAAAGAAAATAAAACAAAATGGAATCCAAAATGGACCCGAAAACTAAATCCTAAATAGAACCTGAAATAGCCGATACACGACGGGCGGTCGACCGAGCAATCGACAGCTTAGTCAAAGTTATATTGTTGGTCTACCGGGTGACTGAACGACTAAGAGACTTAGTTTTTTTGTCTCATTTCTTTTTTTTCGACCGGTCGACCGGTGCTCTGGTCGTTTTTCTTTTTCTGGTCGGTCGACCAAGTGATTGACTGGTGGCTTCCATTAGCTGTCTCGGTCAATCGGGCGATTGATCGAAAACTGTATATGGCCTGATGTTGAACCTTGATCCCCTGCTACTTGCTTTGGTTGATCTCCAATATCAGTCCCTCCCTCTTTAAGAGAACTCATCCTCGAGTTATATCGTGATAGAGTTCTTTGGTAGGGTGATGTTCGAAGAGATCTGCCATATTAAATATCTTGGACATAGCCATATTGCTTGAAAGATCTACGATATAGGCGTTATCACTTATCCTCTTCATGATCTTGAATGGCCTATACTTCTTTGACTTCAACTTATTGTAGAATCCAGCAAGAATTCTCTCTCTCTTCTCAAATACACCATCACCAATCTCCTTTTTTGAAGACTTTTTCTCACCTGTTCTTGTCAACTGTTTTCTTTTACTTCACATTAGATTTTTCTAGCATCAATCAAACCGAATCTTGAACATCAAGAACTTGTTAAGCCATGGCGCTAACTGCACTACTAAACTTCTCTCCAAAGGTAGTTTGGCTAAGTCTAGGAGATGATAGGGTACTTTCCTATAGACAATAGCAAAAAAGCGACATACCCGCTGAACTGTGGACCATGCAAATGTAAGCAAGCTCTGCTTGATGCAAAGCTTGATCCTTTGATTTTGGTTTGTTTTCATATATGCTTCTCAACAAGTTGCCTAAAGTGCAGTTGACAATTTCCGTTTGTCCATTTGTTTAAGGATGCACCATGCTACAATACTTCAGTGATAACTCAAATTTTCTCCATAGAGTAGTCCATAAGGGAGCTAAGAACAGGTTATCCCGATCCAAAATAATAGATTAGGCACACTATGCAATCATACAACCTCTTGAAAGAATAACTTAGCCACGCACGGTGCATCGAAAGTCTTTTGGTAAGAAATAAAGTGTGCCGTTTAGAAAAATCGATCAATCACAACAAAGATGGAACACACTCCCTTTTTTTGTATGAGAAAGTCCTAGTACGAAATTCATGCTCAAGTCTTCCCAACTATCTTTGGGGATGGACAAGGATGCAAACAAACCCATATTTTGATCATGTCCTTTAGCAATTTAGCAAACTGGATAACTCATCACAATTGTAGCTACATCTTTTCTCAATTGAGGCCAATAATACTTTTCTTCAAGACTAGCCATATACTTTGTGAGATCAAGAAGAAACGATTTCATGGGGACCAACGATAGAGAATGGGACATAGGAAAGAGAGATCATCGACCGAATCATGGAGAACTCCAAACATTAGCTTGTCTCTTCTCAAATGTCCTCCCAGCCCCACCTCCATGCAAATCTCGAATGAACTTCTCTCTCAAAGAAGTCCTTAGAACACAAAATTGATTTTCTTTAAAAAGAAAACCTTCCATAATATGGTAATCTTGTGCAGGTTGCTTCGTCGAACACTTCTCCAAAGCCTCAAAGTTTTCATCTTTCTCATATAACTCCTTCAAGAAATCAAAGTCAATGATCTCACTTTGCAAAGAAACCAATAATGAGAGTTTCCTACTCAATGCATCAGGGACTTTGTTGTTAACACTGGATCTGTGTCATATTACGAAGTTGAATTGTTCAAAATAAAATACCCACCTTGCATGCATCTTGTTGATATGCTTTTGATTTTTGAAATGTTGGAGCGATTAATGGTCTAACTAGAGCGCGAAATCACAAACTATAAGATAGCTTTCCCAAGTTTTTAAAGAACGATACACTGCATACAATTCTTGCTCACAAGTAGACCACTTTTATCTTGCCTCATTCAAGCTTTTTACTTAAAAAAGCAATAGGTCTCTTCTCTTGCGAGAGAACCAAACCAATGCCAACTTCACAAGCATCACACTCTAGTTCGAGCACTTTTTCAAAATCAAAAAATGCCAATATGGGAGAATTGGTAAGCTTATACTTGATTAGTGTAAAAGCTTTGTCGATCGCCTCGGTCCAAAGAAAAAGACCTTTTTCTTCAAGCAATTAGTGATAGAGACCACCAACCTACTAAAATTCTGGATGAAACGCTAGTAAAAAAACCTAAACCATGAAAACTCCTCACTTCTATGGCACTCTTAAGTGTAGGCCACTCTAGTATTGCCTTTATCTTGTCTTTATCAACATGGAATTCTTGAGAGTTAACTATAAATCTCAAGAATATCAAGCTACTAGTCATGAAGCTATATTTTTCAAGTTGATATACAACTCGTTGTCAGTAGCACCGCCAACACCTCCCATAAGTGTTGCATATGTTCATCTTTACTCGAACTATAGATAAGAATGTCGTCAAAGTAGACAACCACAAACTTCTCTAAGAATGATTTCAATACTTGATTCATCAATCTCATGAAAGTGCTAGGGCATTGGATAGTCCAAAAGATATGACCATCCACTCATATAATCCCTAAGAGTCTTGAACGCCCTCTTTTATTCATCTCCCAACCTAATGCGAATTTGATGGTAGCCACTTCTTAAATCAATCTTCAAAAACATGCATGATCCTTCCAATCAATCCAACATATCATCAAGGCAAGTTATGGGAACCGATATCGAATAGTGATCTTGTTGATGGCTTGACTATCCACATACATGCGCCAACTTCCATCTTTCTTTGGTATCAAAAAGGTCGGTACCGCACACGGACTCATGCTCTCTCTAATGTGCCCTTTGTGTATCAATTCTTCGACCTTCTCTCTTAGAAATTCACTCTCCTTAGAATTCATCCAGTAGTGTGGGAGGTTAGGAGACTTGCTCCAGGAATAAGATCAATGTGGTGTTGAACACCCCTCATGGGTGTAGTCCTTCTGGAAGCTCGTATCGAACAACTCTTTTAAACTCCTCTAGCACAGGCTTCATCTTCTCAGGAGCTTCAATGAATGAAGAGACTTTTTCTTTGATCACCAAATCAAATCTTTGCATTATCTCTTTTGATTCCATCAAGAACTTGCCTCGGTTGCATATGGTTATGAACTTTGGTTTCCATTCTTTTGCTAACTTTAAAACATGTAGAATAGGCTTCATGGCGATCTTCTTGCACTCCCAAGTGAACATGTAGATGTTCTTCTTGCCGCAATGGATAGCATCGACGTCATGTTGCCATGATCACCCCAAAAGTATGTGATATGCATTCATATCGACAACATCAAAAGCAAAAGAATCTTGAAAAAACTTTCAAATTGAAATAGGGACATGACAAAGATCTGTTATGTTGATGGAGGGGCTTTTTTTATCCACCCACTACTGTAAGGGTGAGGGTATGCTTCCGTCTCTACCTTTAAGTAGTCCACCAATGCATTAGAAACGATGTTCTCACAACTTTCATTGTCGATGATGAGGTTGCACACCTTGTTTTTGATCAAACACCTTGAGTAGAAGATTTGATATCGTTGTGTAGTGTCAAGGGTCTTTTGACTGCATAATAACTATTATATTATGCAGGTGGCTGACTCACCATGCTTTTTTGACAAAGTCAGTCTTCTGGCTCGGTCTCAATTTCACTTCGTCTTCATCCTCATAATCTGCCATGTTGACTTGCCTTCTCCTTGGATACTCATTGGACATGTATTCAGGTTCACCACACCTGTAATACTTGCCAACACCTGGATTAATGTATGGATTCTCCTTGTCCTTTGTAGTGGGGGTTGTCATCATCACTTGTTTTGTTGTAAGGGTGTCAGTTGCCCTGCGGGTTGGAGGTCGATTGCCCGATGTGAAACTCTGCTGAGTTCTTGTATTATTAAATGTCTTCTCTGCTACACTCTTGAAAGGTGAAGCTCTGTTTTGCAACTTTTCAATCTTTATGGCTTTGTTGTAGGCTACATCAACAGAGAACACATCATGAAGGATCACATGTTCTTGGATATGGTATTTTAAAATACTTATGTACTTTGCCTCTTGTTGTTCTTCTATCATGGATAGATCACATAGCGATTAGAGGCAATAGAACTCCTCCGCGTATGCCGCAACAGTCCTTGTACCTTATTTGCAGTGGTCAAATTGATTGTAAAAGATTTATTGATAATCAGGTGGAAGAAATCTACCTTACAGGAGTTGCTTCATGCGTCATGTCATCACGAGTGGCTTGCCTTGACATCTCCTTATGAATAGTAATTGCCCCACCATGCGATTTATCCTCCTTTGAGCTTGTAGCTACGAACTTGATATGCTTCTCGTAAGTACATACGCCATGTCAAAAAAAATTTCAACTTCATAAACTCAGTCCAAGAAGGATTTGATATCAAGGTTCTCACTAAAGGAAGAAATCTCGATCTTCATCTATATTCAATAGGACTTAAGTAATCTCTTCTCCTATCATAATTAAGAAAAGAAAATCCTCCTCTCCTGTAGGATTACGATTGGCCATCCGCCTATAGCCTCGCCCGTAAGCCATCCCTCCATTATAAGCTTCATCTTCGAAGTCATCTTCTTAATAGATGAGGTTATTTAATTCTTTATCATCAAAAATATCTTCATACTGAAACTTTTATAGAGAACATCTCGGTGGTGGTTATTGTATCAGTTGTTGATGTAGTGGTGGTGGTTGTTGGAGTGGAGGTCGTTCTGGTGGTGATTGTTATTAATGATCATGTCTACTTTGGTATGTACCATCAACTAGATTTTGATCATCAATCTTGAGAGACAACTTCTGAATCTCTTGAACTATAAGATCAAAGATAGATTTTATAGTGCAGATGTCTTCTTCAACAACACCGATCCTCGTAGAAACGCATTGCAAACTATCATTTTCTCCTGCCATCGTCATAAAATTGTCGAAGCTCTGATACCACTTGACGCGACAAGAAAGTGAACGATGTCGGATAGATCTCGTTCTAGTGCCTATGAACCCTAAAGGATACCTTCAGGTAGGATAACACTCAAATCCACAAGCAAAACAACTCGAATCCACGAGTAAAGATAAACAATTCGAATTCACGAGCAATTGGAGAGAAAAACTCAATTTTATTGATTAAAACTTTGATCCTAAAAACAAAGATACAATGGTTTTAAATAGGCTTCAAAAAGTAAAATTCTAATCTAATTAGAAAATTAGAAATAAATAAAAGGAAACAAAATAAATTAGAATTCAAAACGGCCCCGAAAATCAAATCTTAAACAGAAACTGAAATAGCCGATACGTGACAGGCGATCGACCACTTAGTCAAAGTTATATTACCAGTCGACCTGGCGGTCAACCGACTAAAAGATTCAGTTTTTTGGTCTCTTTTTTCTTTTTGGCTGATAGACCGGGCAATCAACCGGTGTTCTGGTTACTTTTCTGTTTTCTGGCCGGTTGGCCGGCGGCTTCCATTTGTTGTCTCGGTCGACCGGGCGGTCGATCGAGGAGTGTGTGTGGCCTGTTGTTAAACCTTGATCCCCTACTGCTTGCTTTGGTTGATCTCCTACATCACTTTTACGTATTTAGTGGGAGATAGCAAATGTTAGGACACCTAACACGGTCTTCTAACTCTCGTTGCCAATAGGGATGTAAACAAGCTGAACTCAAGCGAGCTAACTTTGTTTTAATTCAGATTATTTATTAATTGAGCAAGTTAATTAAATAACAATCGAACACAAACTGTTTACGAATAGTCCATCTATTTGATAATTCTCAAAATTATGCTTTTAATATTGTACTAAGAATTTCTAATGCACTCTTTAAAGAAGAAGAGATATTTATAATTCAAAATTTTTTTTGCACAACTCTTTTATATCACTGTACCTATGTAATTAATATAGTGTTGTGGGAAATTCTCCAAGGACTTTCCCACGTGGACCAAACTTAAAAAGACGCATCGACCAAGAGATCACAACAAACACAAAGATTTAACGTGGAAACCCAAAGGGGAAAATCACGGAAAGAGATAAGTTCTGCTTTAATTCGAAAGAATTACAAGTAGAAATCAGAAAGTTTATTATGATTACTAGTGCGTAAGGTTTTTGTTGTTTCCACCCCCTTGTCATTGAAGAGGGCGAGTATTTATATCCGTTCGAGCTACTTTCATAGGTGCGAATATTTCGGTTCTACATAACCGCACGACTTGCACGTTACAATTTTCTTATAACTGCCCAAATTATACCGTTTGATTGCTGGGATCACCATGCCAGAATATCTTCCACCGTTCATAACTGTTCGCTTTGATATAAGAGTGTTAAAGTAGTCGAATTCGTAAATCTTAGAGATAGTGTTATCCAGTTGAGTAGCGCGGGGATAATGAGCTCCAGAGAGTCAAGTGTCAGAGTCTTGAGCAACTCTGTGGGGGGTCTTTGTATCAGAGTCTTGAGCGACTGCGTGGTGGACCCGGTACTGGTGGTTGAAGTCTTAGGAAGTTATGAAACTCTGATTAAGTGCTAGATCTGGGTAGTTGGTGTCTGACCAGTTGTGAGTTCAGGTTGAAGCCCAAGATCTCCTTCTTGAGCTCACATCATGCTTGCTGGTGAGTTGACTCTGCTGATGGTAAGTGATGATCCTCAGACAGGACACGTGTCCTGATTTCCTGCGGGGTTGAGAATTGCCCACTATAGATGTCCTCTCCACTTCTTCCTCCTTAGAGTTACTGACATAGGTGGGGGAGCAGACTGATCCATAGCCTGGGTGGTGTACTGTCGAAACAGTTGGAGTGTCAATCGGTCTGATGTGTCCCCTCGAGGGTTATGTCGACCCTTTGTATTCTAGTTGGATCAGTTTGGATGCTCTTGTTTTTTGTTCTGGTTCATTTAATGCTGCATCTGAAGAGAGATCGATCATGGGTGGTGTGTCAAATCTGTGTCTGTGCTTGCAGGTAGCCGTCGTTTGGAAGGAGAGCTATCGCAATTTGTGCAATGGTTTGGATGCAAGACATGCCAGTATCCGAAGGGTCATTCCAGTTGTTGCCATCATTGCGATGATGTCAGCGTTGGCCTTTACATTGGGAGGAAACTAGATTTAGAGTTTTTTCAAGCCCTAAATCGCTGCTTTCAGTTTTCTTCCCCAAACTTCTGCAATCCTCATCAAGCTTCAAAAAATGGCAAAGGGTAAATCTGTTGTTGTTGTTGATGAGTCCAAGGATGGAGGCGTCTCAGATGACCGAGGGAAGACATGAATCTGGTGCTCGAGGGAGGTGATGGATTTCAATCTAAAGCCGATACTTCTTCGCAGTCAATGGGATATCCTTGATGACCGAGTGAGGTACAATGTTAATCTGTCGGAAGAGATCATAGTGAGGTGGTGGCCCTTAAAGACGGACGTGAGGGTGGCCCGCCACGGTGGGGTGTTCATCCACTCCCAGATCTTGGCGCTGGGGATGAATCTTCCCTTGACCGACCTTGTCCGCAATGTCTTGATGTACTTCAGGGTTGCTCCGTCACAACTGATGGTAGGAGCTTGGCGAGTGCTTCTAAGTTTTGAAGCATTGTGCTGTCGATTCCTCCTAGAGGCATGCCGAAGCAAGGAGTTCTGTAATTGTCCCAGTTTTAGTTACCTAGATTACCAAATTATAAACCTTTACTCTTTATTATTCAAATAATTTCTGAAAATTTCGGCATCATCTCTTCTGAAATATAGAGTCCGCTCCAATATAATAAATCAGATTTCGGCTAATATCAGCCTACTTATCAATATACAACATTTCATGCAATATATATAATACCATTTCGGCTAGGCCTCGCCTAGTTATCAACTCTAAATTCCATCTTATAAATTAATGTATGAGGTTTATATGCATATTTTGCATCACTTTTATGCCTATTATTTGCCAAATTTAATTTTGCATTTGGTATTTCTTGAGTATATTTTGTAGATATTAGATCAAGAGCACAGTTTAGAAAAAGAGAGAAAATCAGCACATAATCGACATATCAAGTGAAGAGGAGGATGCAGAACCAGAAACCCAAGGAAGAACTGGAACATCTCAATAGAGTATGTATGGAAAATCAGAGATGCAATAAAAATCTGAGAGTTTAAAGGACCAAGAGTTTGGCTGAGCAGCTGTCTATTTTGGCTATGTAGCCATAGACCAGTCAACAAGGAATGCCAGCACGTCAGTCAACTCGGGGTCAAAGTGGAGATCGATACAGTTGGAAACTGCTGCGTAGCTGACTTTTCAGCTACATTGCCGAGTTATGGCAGTTGCCGCTGATGTAATTTTTGTGAAAATTAGTGTTAATTTTGAAAATGACTCTGTGAAGTCGGTTAGGGTCAGGGAAGGTCTCTATAGCCTATAAAAGCACGACAACCTCTTGTATTCAATAAGTAATTTCTCTCTCTAGAATTCTAGTTTTTACTTAATAAAAGTTCTGTTGGTTGCCAATAAAATCTCTGAGTTCTTGAGAAGAAGAAATAGCAAGAAAACACTTCTTAAGGGTTTATCTATTGGTGCTTTCTTCTCTCTCTTTATTTAATTTTTGCAGTATGTCTTCTCTGTATTATTTGATGCTTTTCAATTCCTTAGATATGAACTAATTTCTTTTAGTAAGGCATTGGTGGAAGTAGATTTTATGAAGATATAGGCAAGTAATTATGGTTAGCCCAATAAATCTACATGCATGTTAAGTTCCTAATATCGTTTTCATGTTTATCAATTGATGACTACAGTTATTTAGATGACTAAATTAGAGACCGAGAAGAGATAATTTAGTGCAGCATCATAAATTTAGGAACCACGTCTTGACAAGTTTAGATGTAAAAGATTATGCAATCTTCTGAAAGATCTATCATACTTAATACTTCTTTAGTAGTAAATCTACAAGATCAAGAGATTGTAAGTTCTAAATTTAAAAGATAGAATTGATACTGCTTAAGAAAGATTATTGATTAATCTTGCGATCTTTGATTGTTAACATGTGTAGATGAATGGCTAAGACTATTACTTGGCGTATATCCAATATTATCTACTGAAATCAATTGCCTTACCTTATTCTTATCAAATCAAAACAAAAAGTACTTTTTAGTTAGGAATAGTTAGTTTATTTGGTTCAATTCTCTCATCATCATTGATATTTTCAAATAGAATGAGGAACAATTAGATGGTTCTTGATAAACATAATCTTCATGAGATGATACTCTACTCTCTGATATATTACTTGCTAAATGACTAGTGCACTTGCCAGTTCGCGCACATCAAATTTTTGGCATTATTGCCTCGGATTGTGTATTTTCTATCAATATCAACGATATTTATTACAATTCTAATTTGAATTTAGTTTGCAAATATAATACACAAATATTTTCTGCTGCAGGCTACAGAAATTCCAACCTCAAACTAGTACAGAGTTTGGCCGAGCAGCCGAGTTTTAGGCCATGCAGCTGGAATCTTGTGCAGAACGAAACTGTGTTTTTTTAGAAACTAAAATTTGACTATGGATGAGATGTTCTAGGAGTTTAGAAATACTAGAACTCGATCCAGAGATTGACAAAACTTTTCGACGCCTACTTAAGGAGAGGAGATCGAGAAAAGATGATGTGGATCAAGAAGAGAGGAAAGCATTGAGGGATTATGCTGTTCCCTCTCTAACAGAAGCCACTCATGCATCTATCCCCAATGATTCAAGTAAACAACTATGAGCTAAAGCCAGGGTTGATTCAGATGGTGCAACATACATGTCAATTTGGCCGGCCCACATGATGATCCAAACAAGCACATCTCAAACTTTCTTGAGATATGTGACACACAAAGGATCAATGTCGTGTCAGCGAGGTAATCAAGCTGAAACTTTTTTCTTTTTCTTTGAAAGATAAAGCGAAGATTTGATTTAATTTGTTGCCAAAGAATACCATTGCACATATGATGAGATGGCGAATAAGTTCCTCACGAAGTACTTTCCCCCATTAAAAGTCGCAAAACTCCGAGGTAACCTAACTAACTTTTCTTAATTTGAATCTAAAAGTATTTATGAAACTTGAGAAAGATATAAGGGCTTGATTAGGAAAGTCCCCATCATGGACTTCCTGCTTGGTTGGAGATTCAATTCTTTTACAACGATTGACTCCAAATGCCAAGATGATAATTGATGCGGCCGCAGGCGGAGCACTCATGGGCAAGGAACTGATGAAGCATATGAGCTTCTAGAGAAGATAGTGTCAAATAGTTACCAATGGCAATCAAATAGGGCAACACCAAAGAAGATGACGGGGTTACATGAGCAAGATGTAATCTCAACGATTCATGTACATCTTGCCTTATTGACAAAGAAACCTGACGCCACCAATATAGACGCCATCCAAACTCAAAATTCTTCATATAATTCATATGCTGCAAGCAATATAGCAATGATGGTGATTGATAAAAATACAGAGTCTAGGAAAGTGTTTATCTGATGTGTGATGTACTCTGAATTTCTGCAATTTATCCGTGGAAGCAAGGGTTAAGTGGGTCAAATTCACAGGAGGAATGTAATAGAAGCTTTTTAGTATTGCTTAAAACACTAAATTGATTAAGTATTCTTCTAAGAAAAAGAACTCTATGTCAAATGTTAGAAGTAGAAAAAGAATGAAGATATAGTTGGACTAAAACAAGAGTTTTGAAAATATTAAAGAGCAAGGCTTACTAATCATCTACCAATACTAACTTACTAACCTATACTAGATTAAACTTCACTTTGAATCATAAAAATCATGCCTTAGAGTTGCATTCGGTTCAAGTAAGATACATAAGATGGAGAAACTTTATTTGAAATATCACTAATCATGACCTAACATTAAACTATCAAAGTTTTCCAAGCATAGAATAAGAAGAATAATCAATATTGAACTATCAAGGCTATCTAAGTATAGAATAAGAAAAATTATTGGGAATTATTAGCAAACAATAGATTTAACTATCATCATGTGTCTTCAAGAGTATTTGCTACTTTTAGGGTTTAAGCATGCATAAGATCCAATCGGCTTATTCTAATATAGAATTAGAAGTAGTGGTGAGTAGGGATTAGCAAGCCATGAACTAACTTGGCTATACGTGAGAGAAACTAAAGGAAGCATGGTAGAGAATAAGAGAAAGCAAGTACATAAGGAAAGTAAGTAAATAACAATAAAATAGAAATTTAAAAGAAGAATAGAAAAAACCTTGTTATTGATGCTGTCACCTTCAATTATAAAAGTCACATCCTTCTTTACAAACTTGAACTAAACTAAACCCTAAAAATTACAAAAAATTTTGGAGAAGAAGCTAAAAAAAATCCTAGGTTATTATCTCTGGAATAGATCTAAGAGATACCCTCTACCTACCTTTGGGGTGCTATTTATAGGGAAAAAAGGAAATAGAGTTCCAGTCAAACAAGTGCACCCAACCGCCACGCGTGATCTCACCAGAAAGTCACGAAAACACACCTTTTGTCGCGTTGTAGCAACAAAAATGGGCAGTCAGGGTACGGGCTTTTGTGCGTGGCTTCTTCTCATCTGTCCATCTGGAGATTTATCCTCAGAATCTTCATTCAAACTCTGGATTTTAAAATAATCTACTTTTCTAGGTAACCTAGGAAACAAGTTATCTCTTAATTTGAGTTTAGCTTCAAAATTTCTCCCTTTATCTTTGACTTGGAGCTCAAGCAACTTGATTTGAGTTGATTCTTCTCCTTTAACTCTGAATTAGGATAGGGATTTTCTCATCTATCATTCTCTTTCATTTTACTTCATATTGATTTAATTTGAAATCTAAATTTAGATAGGATAAGTGGATAAAATAGAAGCTTCTTCTACTCTTATCTTCTTTTTTTAAATAACTACACACCATAAATAAAAAGAAGGTTAAATAGCAAAATAAATAGAGAATGCTCAAGGATAACTGTGCAAATATGACAATATATACAAAATTGAGATGCAATCACACCCCCACACCTATCTTTTAGTCGTCCTCGAGCAAAACTAAAAAGAAAAACTAAACTAACTTAACTAACTTTTGTAAGAATCACGATTGCATTTAGTACATGCAACAAGTCATTAAACCTCTAAGTTACCCCTAGAGGACGAATTTTATCACGTGAGAATTTTCAGTGTATTACTTCTACAAAATTCGTAAAAGAAAGAAAAAACAAAATGTAGTATTTTTGAAGACTCATTTTTGAAAGTGAGAGAAAATATTTGAAATATTTTTGCAAAAATCGAGTAATCTAAAAGTCTTAGGATCACCAAATTATTCATTCCTTTACTAAAACTTTATTTGAAAATTCAAAATCAATCTAGGTAGGATTCTATTGAATTTCTCATCTAGTCTATTATTTTATCCTAAGTCACATGATTCTTTGTGACTGTGATTGTTAACTCGGGATTCTCCAATTCCAACTCTTATGTCTCTTTCTTTTTAAAGAAGTTCAAATTATTACCACTTCGTTGCCCTTTAAGTACTTCTTTTTTTTAATATGTATAACTCATTTAATTTTTTTTGTGTGTAGATATCAAGGTTCTTGTGGCCCTAACACCTAAATAACTAATTATTAGATGTGCTAATACAGTGTGTGTGTGTGTGTATATATATATATATATATATATATATATATATATATATATATATATATATATATATATATATATATATGTATGTATGTATGTATGTATGTATGTATGTATGTATGTATGTATGTATGTATCTATGTATATATTTCAAACTTACCAATTACCTTTCGCATAAATACCAAAATTTTCTTAGGCCAAAACACCTAGCTAATCAATAATTAGATTTGTGTATTTTTCATATATATATTTTTTATAAATAAGGCACAAGAGTCTTTGCTTCGAATCCTAAGTGTGTAGTGTATGAAGAATGCGTATTTCATCAAGATAAAAATCAAGACTAAATTATTTTTCTAATTTTTCCTCCTAGTCCTAGAAATCAAATAAATAATCTTATTTTGATCAAGTATTAAGAAATTCTAATTATAATTTTCTGATTCCTTGAAATTAACTTAATTATTTCAAAAATAAATCAAAATATTGTTTCCTTTTCAAAAAGTTTTGAAGGAATTTTTGTTGTTAGTAAAATCCTGTTAGTATGTTAGTAAACCCTCCCCACACCTATCTCATGCATTATCCTCAATGTATGAATAAATGCATGAAATAACGTGTAAAAGAGGTGATGTTACCAATATATGGGGTTTCTTCCCTTGAGCTCGTTTTTCATCATTAAAATGTGTTCTCTTTAGTGGTGAAATTGAATAGGTCAATTTTTTGTCATTTTTATGTTCATCTTCTCCAATTTATTCATCACTTTTCTCAATTTTCTCCTGCTCTTCTTCTTTCTTCACTCTTCATAAATTCATCCTTATTATAACACAATACTATCGGGGCATACACTACATGAATACCTAGAATTTTTGAGCTCATCCTCATACATCTCCTCAAAACTTGAATTAACCATTTCTTTCGGAGGTGTGTAACTAACCAAAGTATTCCTAATCGATTCATCCAAATACTTAAATTCATCTTCGAAAAGGTTTTCAAAGCTTTGGTTGAGATTCTTGAATTATGATTTCAAATGATTGATCATTGGTTGGTTCATTGAATGTGAAGATACTTAAGTCAAGTTTTCTTTTCTCAAATGGAACTCTAGACTTAAAATTCTTAACGTACGTCTTCTCATCACTATGATCGCACTCATCCTTAAACAATACATCAAGAAATAAAGGCTAATAATCTTCACAAGCATCCTCACAACATAATTAAACTTTCCCCTAGGGAGGTATATATGTGTTCAAATCATCTCGAAACAATTCATCCCGGTTACATGACCAATCTTGGAATATCATCTCGGTGTCATAATTGTATATATCTTGGTCCAACAATGGAATGTGACTTGATGAAGTAATTGATTTGGGCTTAAGGATGATAGATTCAGGAACCAATACTGACTCGAAAAAAATCAAATTTAGGTTCGGGAGTCAGGTTTGGTTCAAGAGCGGGATCCAAGTCTAACTTAAGTTCACATTTATGATCCATTAATGGAATATGACTATCCATAATAGGTGATTCAATTTCATAATCTATGGGTACGGGAATCAAAGTCAGTTCGGATATTGGGTCCAAACGTGGTAAGGATATGGAAGTCAACATAAATTTAAAGTTTGGAACTAAATCACAAAGTTAAGAATCAGGTTCATATTCACAATCAAGTTCAATCTTATTGAATTGAAAACTTGCCAGGTCTAAGGTTTGGGATTGGTCAAGTTCAAGTTGGTGTGATGAAATTGAATCTTGGTCAAAGTCTTCAAAACTCCATTGTAGGCTATCTAAAAATTACTGAAGACAAAGCCTCAGATGCGGCCACATGCCAAATGTGAGGGTCGTGTCACAACCTATACGCGGACCTCGCATCCTTTGTCAAACACAGAGGTCACATTCCAACCTCAGACACGAACCTCACAGTCTTTGCCAAACGCGATGGTCGTGCTGTTCTTTGAGACGCAAATCTCAGGGTCGCATTTTAACATTAAAATGCGAGCCTGTTTAGCTTCGTGTTTCAACACAAATGCAAGCCTGTGAAGCTTTTGCGTTTCAACTTTAATGCGAGCCTGTGAGCTCTGCGTCTCAACATCAGAGCGAGGTCCGCATCCATTACGAGGCCCGCGTTTTTTCTGTAACTGACAGCCACGAACTTGGTAAGTTACACCATATTTAAATTACACATAATGAGGAATAACTTTCCATTATGTAGAGATTTAAGGGGTTGATTACACCCCTCCCATTATGGAGAGATTTAAGAGGTTGGTTACACCCCAAAATTCTCTATAAATAATTATAAATAGCTAGGGAAAAAAGGGAGAAGTTTTAGAGGAGGAATCCAAGAAGCCATAGGCTAGAGGAGGAGAATCCCCAAAATGGCATGCTTGATGCTTGGTACTTAAAGCTGGATAACTACAGAAGGTTGGATGTAACGGTCCCAGTCTTAAAAATTTCCATTTTGATAATCATCACTGGTTATCCTTAATCCAAGCGTGGGACCCATCAAGATACAATACTTCGATTTCGGCTAACGTCAGCCTAGTTATGGCTTCACAACATTTTCACTACTAGAGCATATATTTTCGAACATTAATCTGACAATCTGGTAAAGAACACATCGCAAACTCATTATTACTCCATAAACTCCATAATATTAACAAGATTCAGGTCAAGCGCCTATTAATACAAGCATCTCAATATATTACAAAAGTTCATAGCAAGCATCAACATAGGAGTTGTACATAGTGTTTCTTAAACAATATATACACATCAAAAGAACATGCCAAAAGGGTGAAAATATCTCCCGCTACCACCTATCCCGTATATTGCCATTAAGCGGGTCCCTTGCCTTTATCCAAACCTGATGGTGATTAATGTAACAGAGTAGGCTCGACAGCTCAGTGAGTAAAACAATAATCATATGCATAACCTTTATGTATGTCTACTGGAATTTATTATACAGGTACTAATTGTAATTTATGCTATTTTAGTATATTTTTATGTATTTGCTGAAGTCCTGTCCAGAACACAGTAATTGGTCCTATTAGTCGACTTGCCCTACCTATAGTCGACTAATACTATTATTAGTCGACTTAGCTTAAAGCTATGTCAACTGAACTCTGTCCAAAAAAATATCCATTCTCTGTTGGCTGCCAGTGACTCAACTAGTCGACTACCCTATCTTGTATAATCGACTACTTTGGTATTAGTCGACTTATAAGCCATCTATAGTCGACTATGTCTTGACCAAAAAATATGTCTACTCTCTGTTTGTTGCCTGACTGTCCTATCTTATATAGTTGACTAACCTCGGTACTAGTCGACTACCCTATCTTGTATAGTCGACTAAGGGTGGTTTTCAGAGACTTACGTAATAGAATCTCACATCTATAGTCGACTTGGTCCATAGACTAGTCGACTATACTAGTTAAAATTTGCCTATATCAGCCGTCTATCACAGAGTCTAATATTAAGAAATTTATATAGTTTTAACATGCAATTTTCATCTTAACCATATTAACACACTTGTTAAATATAAAGTTGGACTCCCCCTTCGGTCACCTCCAGTTAAACCCGGTCCCTTCCTCCTATACGTTATTCAACGAAATATTCTCCCCTTTAATCACCTCCGGTTCAACCCGATCCCTTCCTCCTTTACATTATCATAATATTCTCCCATTCGGTCACCTCTGGTTCAACCCGGTCCCTTCCTCCAAATATGCAATAATCATATCCTTCATGTAATAACAACATGCAAGGATTCATAAAATAATGTCAACATAATGATTCTCATGATTTCTACTTTACATGATGCCAACATTATGGAAGTCATTAACATGTATAAATAACAACTTGCTAAGTTAACCATATGTGAGCCTTTTCAAGATAACCGACACATTATATCATCTTAATATATGCGTAGCCATATGCATAGCATCAAGTATTAATTTCGTTCATAGAACTATTTCTTCTTAAGAAGCATGTGTTTGACTACCATGTCTACACACAATAAAATTTATCAATCATGTACAATGGTAAGCATACATGAAAATAGCTACAACATGATTACCATAAGATTATTTATAATGTACACATAAAGTCTATAAACCATACACATACATTATCGTTCAATTTCACGTCCATTTATAACTTAGAAAATTCTCACTTTATTTCAAACTTTACACTACCTACTATTATATTGGGGTTTGGATGTTCTACTCACCCCTGAAGAGAATATCCCCTTATCAAGCTTAGTCACTGGCTATAATGGAGTCTACAAGGCCATAACAACATCATAATTAGTTTATAATTTAATGAGCATAAGAGGGTGTAGTAGTCTTAAGGATTTGCTTACCTTCTTCAACCAATATCACTCTCCTAACTTGATAACCTAGCCCAACCTTGTCTTCAAGAATTTTTCTCTAAGGTGATGTTAGATCACCACTTTTTCATGTTCTATTAGGTATTTGGAGGAGATAAAATAGGTAACGGAAGCCTTTTTAGTATAAAGGAACTAAAGAAAAGAGTACTGAGTAAATAAGAGGGAGAGAGTGAGTGAGTAAGTGAAGAAAATGGAGGACTTGAGAGGACAAACCAACTACTGCTGCTGCTCCTTGGCCGGCAGCAAAAAGAGAAGAGGGAAAGGAGTTTTTGAAGTTAGAATGAAGAGAGAGAGAGAGAGAGAGTGTGTGTGTGTGTGTGTGTGTGTGTGTGTGTGTGTTGACAAATGAGGGTTTTCTCCCCATTTACACTCTATTTATACTTCCCTTCTCTCAATGATATCATGCCAAGTTCCCTCCTAATATCATCTCTCTATACCTATACCTTACTCCTATAAGTAAGGTCCTCATCCCTCTCCCCTTCATGAAGTACTTGTACTAACAAGTATGGTGGGGGTATGGTAAAAAAGTCAACATGCATGTGCGTGTATTTAACCCATATACATATATACTAGTATATGCATGGTATAATGAATAGTATAAGTATCTTACATGCATATTTGTTTTCACATTACCTCCCTAAAGCACTCAAGTGTTAAAAAAATAGGTGATTAGTTAAGGCAAGTGTTACTTACTACCCTCCTTTAAGAAGTTTCGTCGTCGAAACTCAACGTACCTTAGAATAAATGTGGATAGTTCTTCCACATCTCCTCTTCCTGCTCCCAATTTGCTTCTTCTATATGTTGATTCCTCCATAAAATCTTGACCAAAGAAATAATTTTGCTTCTCAATTATTTCTTCTTACGGTCTAAGATTTGCACTGGCTCTTCTGTGTATGACATGTCTTTTTATATTTGTAGAGCTCCATAGGAGATTATATGATTAGGATCAGGTACGTACTTTCTTAACTGAGAGACTTGCAATACATTATGCATCCTTTCCAAAACAGGAGGTAAGGCTAAACGATAAGCAACCGGTCCAATTCTATCCAATATTTCAAATGGTCCAACATATCTAGGAGCTAATTTATTCTTATTGCCGGCGTATCTCACTTCCTTCATTGGAGATACCTTCAAGAAAACTTTATCCCCTACCTCAAATTCCAGTGGTCTGTGACGATTATCTGCATAAACTTTCTGCCTGTTTTGGGCTGCCTTCACCTTTCTTTAATTAACTTAATCTTATCAGTGGCTTCTTGAATTATGTCAGGGCCGAATATCCTTCTATCCCCAACTTCCTCCCAATAGATCGGTGATCTACATTTTCTACCATATAATGTTTCAAACGGAGGCATACCAATGGTGGACTGATAATTATTATTATAAGCAAACTCAACTAAAGGTAAATAGTTGTCCCAACTTCCCTCAAAAATCTAATACACAAGTCCTTAGCATATCTTCCAATATTTGAATGGTCCTCTCTGACTGTTCATCTGTTTGGGGGTGTACCGCTGTACTTGAGTTGCAACTTAGTGCCCATAGCTTCGAATAGGCTTCTCTAAAATCTAGATTGAAATCTAGGATCCCGATCTGATACAATAGACTCAGGCACTCCATATAGTTTAACTATTTCTCATATATATACTTGAGCCAGTCTCTCCATAGAATAATTGATCCGGATAGGTAGAAAGTGGCCCGATTTAGTAAGTCTATCTACCACTACCCAGACTGTATTTAGTCCTAGGGATGTCCGAGGAAGTCTATTAACAAAATCCATGACAATGTGACACCATTTTCATTCAGGGATTTGTAATGGTACCAGCAATCCTGGGGGCTTCTTATGTTCTACTTTCACTTGCTGACAGACTAAACACTTATGGACAAAATTGAAAATATCCATTTTCATTCCATCCCAGCAGAAGTTATGATGCAGATCCTGATACATTTTTGTGCTCCCTGGATGAGCTGTATACGGTATACAATGAACTTTCTGCATTATTTCTTCCTTAATCTCTACTACATCTGGCACACATAATTTGCGTCTAAATCTCAGTACATCATCTTTAATTTTAAACTCCTTGAGTTCTCCTTCTAGTAATTTCTTCATAATTTTTCTTATTTGAGCATCTCTTTGTTGGGCCTCTTAGATTTTGTCATATAGATCAAATTGAATACTTACTTGATTCAATTGATACTTAGCATTGGACGGATCAATGAATCGCACCTCTACTCGTATTTCTTCTAGATCTCTTAATAATCTTATTTGGCGAGCTATCAGAATGGCCACTGCTGCTCTTGATTTCTGACTCAAGATATCAGCCACCACATTGGCCTTTCCTGGGTGATATTGGATAGTAATATCATAATCTTTCATTAGTTCTAGCTATCTCCTCTGCCTCACATTTAGTTCTTTTTGTGTGAAAATGTATTTCAAACTTTTATGGTCAGTAAAGATTTCACAAGACACTTCATACAAGTAACATCGTCAGATTTTCAAGGCAAAAATCACAGCGGCTAATTCCAAATCATGAGTGGGATAATTTCTTTCATGAATTCTTAATTGTCGGGACGCATAGGCAATAACTCTCCCATGTTGCATTAACACATAACCCAGTCCCAATTTTGACGATCACTATAGATGGCAAATCCTTCAGTTCCCGAAAGTACAGTTAGAACAGGAGCAGATGTTAGCTTCGTTTTAACTTCAAGGAAGCTCTTATCTTGTTCTTCTTCCTATACAAACTTCTTATTCTTTCTAGTTAATTGTGTCAATGGTACCATAATTTGAGAGAATCTTCCCACAAATCTTCTATAATATCTATCTAACCCTAAGAAACTTCGAACTTCAGAACAGTTGTGGGTCTAGGTCAGTTTTTGATTGCCTCAATTTTCTTTGGATCTACTGATATTCCCTCCTTGGATATAATATGGCCAAGAAATCCTACTTGTTCCAACCAAAATTCACATTTCTTCAATTTAGCATAAAGTTACTTCTCCCTCAAGATTTGGAGGACAGTTTTAAGATGATTTTTATGATCTTCCCTATTCTTTGAATAGATCAAAATATCATCGATGAATACCACCACAAACTGATCAAGATATGGTTGGAACACTCGATTCATTAGGTCCATAAATGCTGTTGGGACATTAGTGAGTCCAAAAGGCATGACTAAGAATTCAAAGTATCCGTATCTCGTTCTAAAAGCCGATTTAGACACATCTTCTGGCTTGACCTTTAACCGAGGATATCCCGACCTAAGGTCTATATTAGAAAATACACAAGACCCTTATAGTTGATCAAATAAGTCATCAATCCGGGGAAGCGGGTACCTACTTTTAATAGTGACCTTATTCAATTCCTGATAGTCGACACATAATCTCATACTTACATCCTTCTTCTTAACAAATAGTACTGGTGCTCCCCAGGGAGAAACACTCGATCGGATGAAACCTTTATCTAATAATTCTTGTAGTTGAGTTTTAAGTTCTTTCATTTCTGCAGGGGCCATACGATATGGTGCTTTTGAAATTGGGGCAGTACCAGGCATCATATCTATTACATATTCTACATCTCGATCTGGGGGCAGTCCTGGTAAATCTTCCGAGAATACATCAGGAAACTCATTTACGACTGGAATAGTCTTAATTTTGATATCAGTTCTAGTGGTATCCAAAACTGAAGGCAGAAATCCTTGACATCCCTGCCTCACTAACTTGGTGGCTTTAATGGTAGATATGTAGGGTATATCATGTCTAACTTTTACCCCTTTAAAAATAAACTTCAGAACTTTTTTCATTTTAAAGATGATCATCTTCTTATTACAATCCACATGTGCACCACAAGCGGACAACTAATCCATTCCTAATATTACATCAAACTCTATCTCGCCCAGCTTAATCAAATCAATAGATGTTTCCATCTCCCCAATCATCACTTCACAGTTTATATATTTAGTGCTAGCTATTATCTTTTCCCCTATGGGTGTGGATACAACCGACTGAAATCATAGGGGTTCTGATAATTAATTTAATTTATAAGCAAAAGCACTAGATATGAATGAAAGAGTAGCTCCAGGATCAAATAATGTATGAGCAATATGTCCTGATATGGAGATTATACTTTCCAATACAGCATTCGAGGCCATTGCTTCTCGATGGGTCAATGTAAAAGTTCTTCCTTGAGCCCGTGGCTGTCACACAAATGATTGAGTTGCAGCAGGTCGCAGAGCATTACTGGGTGGCATAAAATTACTGATTGGTCCCCTAGGAGGGTTCATTCGCATAGCTGGCCTCCCACTTCCCCTACTCGGCCCTTGATTTCCGTGCTTCGTCAGGCAATTTTTCTTTAAATGCCCCATTCCTCCACAATTATAGCAAGTCCTTTCTTGGATGCAGTTATCAAAATGGTTTAGCTTACACTTCTGGCACCAAGGGGCCTCCGAGATTCTCGGATGGGACGCAGAAGTAGCCTACACTTTTAAAAAAGTGTCTCTGTTCTTCAATCATGTTCCTCTGCCTCTGGCCCATCCTCCTCTTTGAAAAGTGGCATTAAGCCCAAATCCTTTACTACTGGTGGATCGCATTGCCACCGACACTGATAGTCCTTGATACCGGGGACCCTTTGAGCTGAAAAATTCCTTCGCCTAGTCTTCATGACTTTCTTGCATATCCATTTCTACCTCCAAGGCTCTTTCCACAGCTTGGAGATAATTCTTTAGTTGTAGAGGAATCAATCTGCCTCGAATTTCTGATTTCAAGCCCTTCACGAACCTCTTTGTTTTTTCTGCCTTACTCTTCACCAAGGCATCCACATACCTGGATAATTGGGTAAATCTCTAGTCGTATTGAGACATATTTATCTGATTTTGTCGCGATTCCAAAATTCTGACGCCATTTTATCTCTGGCTGTCTCTGGAATATATTTTTCAGTGAATTTATTCACTAAGAATTCCCAAGTGATTGGTTCTCTTGTGCTTTTCACACTATTTTTCACTGCCCTCCACCAGTATTCTGCTTCCTTTTGAAACATAAAGGAAGAGAAATATACTCTCTGTTCATCGATACAATTTATCACATCCAGAATCTTTTCTATCTGGAGAAGCCATGCTTCAGCTTGTAAGGGATCAACCTCCCCATTAAATACTGGTGGTTTCATCTTTTGAAACTGTTCTAATGCTCGGTGGGAATTGTTATCATTTGCTCTTGTCATTAACTAAGTGAGCCACTCTGGCATCACCCCTGGAGTTCCATGACCTCCTCCTATCTATACTTCTGAATCTTCATTATTGTCCATGGGGTGTGCACTTCCCATCACACTGTAGTGTGACACACCGAGCGATAATGACTCATTTGATGGTAGTTGATTTAGATCCATGCGTCCTTCCTATAAGATAAGGACATCTAGTCAACATACTTCACATATATATATAAACAATTTTAGATAAAATTTTTAGTTTCATGCAATCACTTTAATACAATATTCATTATCACTTGCAAATAAGCAACTTGCTATATATATTTATATACACCCCAAAATGGATACAAGGATATTACACTGATATAACTACCTTTTGGACATCTGAACTAACCCATGTGCATGCATAAAAGATGTGCCAGGGCATATATAATAAAACTTCTAAGATATCCATCAACTAGCACACTAGGCTTACACACATATATACATATCAAAAGTAATTGCTCACAGATTCATCCTTCATAGGGTAGAGTCTCCCCACTCGAATCCCCACTAGTACTGCTGATATCCTCGCTATCATTCATGCCTTCCTCAGAGTCTTCCCCTGATAATTAGTCTCCTGCGCAGCACCAGCCATCCAAATCATCATATAAATCCATACCGTCTTCCCATTTTTCATTCCAAAAGAGACCTCCATAAGTAAATCCTCTTCGGGTCTCTTCTTTTAATGCACTCGTATTTCCCATCTCTTTTACATCAAGTGAATCCCCAACCAAACTCTCCGTATCGATAATAGTGAATTCAGGCTCATTAGATGTCTGAGACTCAATCTCCTCATGGTCTATGTGGTCTGGGGCTGTAAATATGACCTCAGGGTCAGTCTGATCAGACTCATAACCCCAATCCATAGAACCTGCTATCCAACTCGCAATCGAACTATCCAACTAGAGACTGGCTAATATTTGTCAGAGTCTCTCTTCTACATGTAAACAAGGAGTCATATCAATCTCAACCCATAAAAATGGTCTCGACATACTGCTATACAACAAGAAAGAAGAAATATATTTACACACACACACACACACACACTCTTATACTTACACTTACCCTTAGTCTACCCGTAAGTTTCATGTTTCAGAATAACTTAGGTTCAATAGATAATTCAATGTATTCCCTCGTCCCAGTGTCCCATACCACTAGTAGTTATTTCTGAGAGCCCGCACTCTCAGTCAACTTACCCGAATCGGAATGTACGGGCACCTCGATTTTGATGCGAGGAAATAATCAATTACCGATTGACTCACGGTAAATCCGTCACATAAAACCCACTACCTAACTATAATCACATATCCATACATATTGAGCCTAACAATTTTCTATTTCCTCCTACCTCCGACTAACCTTCTCCTTCTACCTATAACCCTTAGCTCTGATACCAACTGTAACGGTTCCAGTCTTAAAAATTTTCATTTTCACAATCATCACTCGTTATCCTTAATCCAAGCGTGGGACCCATCAAGATATAATACTTTGATTTTGGCTAACGTCAGCCTACTTATGACTTCATAACATTTTCACTACTAGAGCATATTTTCAAACATTGATTCGACAATCCGGTAAAGAACACATAGCAAACTCATTACTACTCCATAAACTCTATAATATTAACAAGATTCAGGTCAAGCACCTATTAATAGAAGCATCTCAATATATTACAAAAGTTCATGGCAAGCATCAACATAGGAGTTCTACATAGTGTTTCTTAAACAATATATACGCATAAAAAAAACATGCCAAAAGGGTGAAAATATCTCCCACTGCCACCTATCCCGTATATTGCCATTAAGCGGATCCCTTGCCTTTATCCAAACCTGAAGGTGATTAATATAACAGAGTGGGCTCGACAGCTCAGTGAGTAAAACAATAACAACTTGCTAAGTTAACCATATGTGAGCCCTTTCAAGGTAACCAACACATTATATCATCTTAATATATGCGTAGCCATATATATATATATATATATATATATATATATATATATATATATATATATATATATATATATATATGCATAGCATCAAGTATTAATTTCGTTCATAGAACTATTTCTTCTTAAGAAGCATGTGTTTGACTACCATGTATACACACAATAAAATTTATCAATCATGTACAATGGTAAGCATACATGAAAATAGCTACAACATGATTATCATAAGATTATTTATAATGTACACATAAAGTCTATAAATTATACACATGCATTATCATTCAATTTCACGTCACTTATAACTTAGCAAATTCTCACTTTATTTCAAACTTTACACTACCTACTATTATATTGGGGTTTGGATGTTCTACTCACCCCTGAAGAGAATATCCCCTTATCAAGCTTAGTCACCGGCTATAATGGAGTCTACAAGATCATAACAACATCTTATTTAGTTTATAGTTTAAAAAGCATAAGAGGGTGTAATAGTCTTAAGGATTTGCTTACCTTCTTCAACCAGTATCATCCTCCTAACTTGATAACCTAAGCCAACCTTATCTTCAAGAATTTTCCTCTAAGGTGATATTAGATCACCACTTTTTCATGTTCTATTAGGTCTTTACAGGAGATAAAATAGGTAAAGGAAGCCTTTTTAGTATATAGGAACTAACGGAAAGAGTAGAGAGTGAATAAGAAGGAGAGAGTGAGTAAGTGAAGAAAATGGATGGCTTGAAGGGGAAAACCAACTGCTGCTGCTGCTGCTGCTCCTTGGCCGGCAGAAAAAAGAGAAGAGGGAGAGGAGTTTTTGAAGTTAGAATGAAGAGAGAGAGAGAGAGAGAGAGAGAGAGAGAGAGAGAGAGAGAGAGAGAGAGAGAATGTGTGTGTGTGTGTGTGTGTGTTGACAAATGAGGGTTTTCTCTCCATTTTCACTCTATTTATACTTCCCTTCTCTTGATATCATGCCAAGTGCCACTCCTAACATCATCTCTCTATACCTATGCCTTACTCCTATAAGTAAGATCCCCATCCCTCTCCCTTCATGAAGTACTTGTACCAACAAGTATGGTGGGGGTATGTTAAAAAAGTCAACATGCATGTGTGTGTATTTAACCCATATACATATATACTAGTATATGCATGGTATAATGAATAGTATAAGTATCTTACATTCATACTTGTTTCCACATTACCTCCCTAAAGCACTCAAGTGTTAAAAAAAAAAAGGTGATTAGTTAAGGCAAGTGTTACACTGAAAGCTAAGCATAAGGCTGTTGAACACACATGCGTTGGAGGAAAAAACTCTATAAACTTGCTGAGTTCAAGTTGAGTTTCTAATCTCTTTGAGATTTTAGCCACTGATTAAGGTTTCATACTTGATCAGTGCACTTCCAACAAGAGCAAGAAGATTTGAAAATCAAACTTTTACTTTGGCTCGTCAACGGAGAATAAGAATCACTCTCCACCGCTACATTAATAACCCAACCTTAAACAAAAGGGAAATCCAACCATTCTTTCCTCTTTTGTACTTGGATTATTGATCCGTTGTAATTTTCTTTATGATCAAATAAAGATTTTTACACGCATTCAATTTTTTTGATGAAACAAAAGATGGTGACTCCGCTGGAGACAATTTTCTCTACCAATGAGAAAGTCGTAGCGCAAGCTGACCTCAAGCTTCTCGGATCAATCGTCGAATCGCTCGTTGTCGAATTTGATTAAGAGAAGTTTGAACAACTTTTCTCCTTGAGCCCCATTAGCCCCAAAGTCTTAAGCGAGACTCACTCTCAAGTCTTTTCGGAGACTTCTCAAAGAGAAGCCCATACACTTTTTGACAAAGCAAGCGGCTCAACCTCTCTTGAGGTTCTGATAATCTCCCGTGGAGCCAACATGATTTGCGGCAATGTCTCTCAAGAGATCCGCAAAGCCAATGTTTTGGCTCATGGCCAACATAATGGTGGAGGCAAATCTCGCCACAAAATTCCTCTCAAGGGTCAGCAAACTCAGTTTACAGAGAGTTCGCAATAACTTCTGTGAGCCAAGCAGATTGCTAATCGTCGACAAAGACGTCAAACTCGCCATCAACAAATCGAGGTTGAAGATAGTGTTGTTGGCACCAAACACGAAGCTCACGTTCAACCCCGTGTTTCTGTAACAAAACGTGATGCTCGCATTCATGAGCTGCGCGTTTAAGCGCCAAAACGCGAAGTTCACGTCCAGTCGCAAGCTGTGCCAAAACACGAGAACTTGAGACGCATGTTCAGCCTAAGGTCACACTAGAACACGACCTTCACGTTTCAATTCTAAAACATGAGAGTCGCGTTCAGCAGCCAACAATGTCAAAACACGACCTTCGTGTTTCTCTTTAGAAGTACAAGATTTAGCAGGAGGCTGCGCCAGAATGCCACCATAATGTTTCACTTTAGAAACACGAGGTTCGCGTCCAGCCCCGCCCCAAGATGCCAATTTCAAATGTGAACTGGCAATCCCTCACTCCCATTGGTTTGAGGTTAGTTCTTCAGATAACCCTCCAACGGATTTGAGGGACTACTTGGCGAGAAAGAAGAGTGCTCATCAAATCGCTCCTTAGTGCCATTGCAAGTAGTTCATCTTGGTGGTCCTCTCTGATTGTCACTGTAACTTTCAGGTGACAAAGCCGTCAATTTTTAGCCTATTGTCAAAGGTGTTGACAATTTAAAAAAGACAAGATTCTGACTGGCCTGAACAATGTCTAAACTTGTTGACATTTACAAAAGACAAGTGAGAGATAAGCTGACTGGCCTGAACAATGTCTAAACTTGTTGACATTTATAAAAAATAAGTGACAGACAAGTTGACGACCGGTTCTGTACTTGTTGACATTTACAAAAGACAAGTGACTGATAAGCTGATGACCAGTTTTCATTCATCCCCAAGGGACAAAGCAGCGACTTGAACTCTACTGATCCAGTGAAGCAGACAGTAAGCCCAGATTGTCTCTAAACAGACCTCAGCAGGTCTAAGATGCTAGCACTAAGCATCACATGAGCCCAAAGCGATAGCCTCGCCTGAGAGGCTAAGATCACCTAACTTCGCCTTGAAGCCATTCACAGCTCCGTCAGGAAGCTAACTTATAGCTTCGCCTGAAGTGCTCAGTTAACTCCGCAGAAAGTTAGCTTCGCTTAAGCCACACGCAATCACGCAAAAGGATGTTCGGTAGCTTCGCCACAGATGTTATCTAGCTCCGCTGAAGAGCTTTCTTCTGACTTCACCACATGCGCCTTCCAGCTTCGCTGTGAGCTCGACACAGGCAGCTCCGCTGCGGGTCTGTCATGGTTAACCTTTGACCAATTAAATCTCCAGATGAGACCAAATCTATTCGGATCGAGATTAAATCCAATCAGGATCAAATCTAAGATCAAATTTGACAGTTGTTTACCATAATCTCTTGACTCTCTTAAAACAAGTAAGAAGATCAGGGGAGATCTTTCAATTATTTGGAAAGAATCAAAACAAATCAGGAGACCGATCTGCCTGCTACTTTTAGCTTCGCAGAAGCTGATTCTAGCCTCGCAGCAAGGCTACTTTCTATATTTGAACAGATTTGATTCAATCTGTTTTCATATTTTCAAGGGATAAGTATACCCCTGCTCTCCCTATAAATAGCCCACCAGGGGCACAAGGAGAAAACACGGAAGAGAGACCCCTGCACGAGAGGATTTCTTCACGACTGCACAAGGCGCGCATAGAGAGGCTAAACAGAGATCTATTCTCTTGCTTCTGAGAATTCAGAGACTTTAGAGAACTACTTCTCTAATCAGGGTGTTGATATCCTAAACCTTCCTTCCTCTCAAGGAATCTCTGGAACCAGGCGAGAAGGAATTCCTAAGCGAAGGCGGTTTTGAGAAGTAACAAGAGGGTTCTACCAACCTTCTGTTCTCCGATTCCCCGAACCAGGTGAGAAGGGAATCTCATCGCTCGCATCGTCAAAGGGACAAAGTGGTCGCGCGCTGACCAGACTCCTACCGGCACACTTCTCCAGAATCTCTGAGGAGATCTACTTGTAATCTTTTGTGTTACTTGTAATTTAGCTCCTCCACCCTTTTCTTTTTTGTAAGTTTTCCCCTTTGCAAATCAATGGAAAATAAGATGGCGACTCCGCTGGGGACTGATTTCTCCACTGCTGAGAATCAAGTGTCGCAATGCAACGAACAGACCTTCGGGTCTATCTCTGATTTCAGGAAAGCCGGCGCAGCCAGAGCCCCTCTGGTTAAATTTTCAAAGAAAGTCTCTGCGGAGACAGATAAGGCTCTCTGTGAGCCTACTGCGGTCCTCTGGCGCAACAAGGAAGCAGGCCCGCAGTGCAAGCCTATTTCTTTCGAGAACCTAGTCGTTCACTTCGACCAAGGAAAATTTGAAGAAGTCCTCTCTGGGGGTGGTCTAATGCTTCATGCACGGAAGCATAGAAAGGTTTCCATGGCCAAGGTTTCAGAACAAAAATCAGAAGTAGAATTCTGCCAATACCTCTCAGCCTCGCGCGTGGCTAGTCAGGTTCCCTGCGAACCTATGTCTCCCTTGCCAAAGCAGATGTGGAGGCCAAAGCAGAAGGCTCTGAGTAAAGCCTCAGGCGTAGCTACGCCACAAGTGCGTCTCTCTTGCGAAGAAAAAGGCAAGATGCCTGCCTGCTCCAACAAAGCTGTTAGCCGCGAAGTCACAGCGGCGACCGCACCTTCGCCTAATTCCAGAGCAGTAACAACTCGCGCCAGCCTCATTCTCATGAATGGAGCTACTGTACCACAGGGTACGCATGAGGTTCTTAGCCGCGAAGCTGGAACCAAAGCTCCACAGCGTGCTTCGTTCCCCAGTCCTTCAAGTATTAAGCTCACTCTTCGCAGCGGAGCTAAGGGATTGTCCCTAAGTGCTGATAGCGTTGCTTATGCAGCTTCAGCGCCCATGGGCGTTTCCAAAGCTTTTAGCCGTAAATTAAGAGCCAAAGCACTATCTAAGGCTAATCGCCTTCGCAGCAGCATAGCGGATAAAGCACCACAGCGTGATTCGCTTCCTAGTTCATCAAGCGCTAAGTTCGCGCCTCGTAGCGGAGCTAAGGGATTATCTCTAAGTGTTGACGGCGTTGCTTATGCAGCTCCAACACCCAAGGACATTCCCAAGGTTCTTAGCCGCGAAGCTAGAGCTGAAGTACTATTTAGTGTAATCCCCTCTGCGGTGATAAAAGGAGCAGGATATCATCCTATGCTCAATTCAACAGAGCCTCTGCGCTGGATCGCCTAGGCCCAACTGGGTCTGACTTGCGAGAATTCTTGACAGGTAAACGGAGGTTAGAATCTTTCCAAACTACTCCCCCTGTTGTCAACAAGTGGGATGTTAGTTGGTGACAGTTCACTCGATCCATTGCCGGCTACGACCAATCCCCGCCGCTCCTCCAGGTCGACGGTCAGTTTTTGATCGACTGACGACGCAAGCTCCGATGAAGCATCGCAAAAGGAGCGTATCGCGAGATCTACCCTCTGCATCCGTTAACATGACCGGAAGAGGACGAGAGCTGGCAGGGGCAGACAAGCATCGCACAATACTCCCTACAGCTTCCCAGATCCAGAATTCAGCCCCGGCTTGGGCGAAGTCCTGGTACACGAAGAAGGTGTCTTCTGAAACACCAGATCTAGGGTTGCAATACCCTACAGTTATGAACAGCCATCTTCTTCAGCTGCAGTAGCCTCACCAGAACGAATGAAAGGATCAGTCCAATGGTCCGATGAAGAAGATGAAGATAGTGGGTATGCCTCTTCGGCGACAGTCAGTTCAGTGCGAACAGACAGAGCATCAGTTAATATGGCTGACAATGGTAATGACGACCTTCGTCGGCGTTTGGAAGCTCAGGAGCAAACTTCCAAAACCCAACAAGAAGCTCTAGATAACATTCAACAGATGCTCGCTCAACTCCTCAATAACCGAAATAATAATGATACCGGAAGTAACCATGATGAGGAAGAACGTCTTAGCAATGAACAGTCAAGGACGGAGAAGTCAAAAGAGGGTCCTTCTTTGGACGCTAAAGTCCTTAAAGGCATCCAAGCTCAAATCGCATTCCTAACTCAGAGGGATGAATTAAAGAAAGTAGGGACAGTCCGTCCTTACCCGGTGGAGTGGGATTCAGTGCCATACCCACCAAAGTTCAAACCGCCGACGTTACACACGTACGATGGTAAAAGCTCGCCAAACCAGCACATCTACTATTTCTGGTCTCAGACCGGTAACGTTATAGACAACGATGCTATCATGGCTAGGCTGTTCATTGGCACCTTAAAGGGGGTAGCATTTGACTGGTTCCGAAGTCTTCCTTTGGGCTTTGTCAATTCTTGGATCGACCTCGAAACCCGATTCCTTTCTCGTTTTTATGAGGACGATACTGAGGTAACCATGAACAAGCTCCTCTCCATTGTGCAGAAGAAGGGTGAATCTGTCTGTGATTACATTGAGCGATTTAGAAACTTATCTTTGATGTGCCCAGCAGGGATGCTATTACCCATGCTCTTACAGATATGCAGGCACAACTTCTTAGACCAAGTAGAGATTCGCATGGGGACTGTCAAAGCCCATACCTAGAAAGGATTGGTCGAACAAGCTGAGATAGCCGAAAAGTCGGCTAAAAAGTTTGAACCATCCACCCCTAAAGGCAAATGGGGTATGAGTAATAAAGGACACGGCGACATGACGCAGTCTTCTCAAGCCAAAGGGAAAGAGACTATGTCCGTTGAATTATCAGGGGATGGCAGTCGAAGGCCAAAAAGAACGGCTTCAATAATCAAGAGTCTAAGTTCCCTCCAAAACAGTACCCCTTCAGAGACGATCAGGTGGTCACAATATTCCATTTACTTCATAAAGAGAATAAAATGAAGCTGCCAGATGCTCGACATCCCAATGAGATGGGACGCACAAATGATCCTAAATACTGTCTCTTCCACAGGATGATTCACCATCCTACCGACAAGTGCTTTATCCTCAAGGACAGAATCCAAGCCTTGATTGACGCCAGAGTCCTGATATTGAAGTCAGAGCAGAAGAAAGTCACTGCAAATATGGTGACCCTCGAATTCGGCAAAACCCCAAAGGTCACAGTCCCTGACGGGACTTATCCAGTCCCTGCGCCACGGATGGAAGTCAAACATCCTGCAGTTAAGACTTAAGATAATAGGGGTCTTGTTCCCTTGACACTAGGGACAGGGAAAATCATGTGGATACACCCAGGCCTTGTCAAAGACGAACAATGGGATTCAAAGAAGTCCAAGTCGAAGGGCAAATCTTGTAATGCCATCTTCATCCTGCCAGACGATGACAATTTCACATCAGCTTCTCTCAGTGATTCTGAAGGAGAAAAGCACGCTTGCGCGGCGCAGGCTAACGTACCTCAGCCGACGGGTACTCGATCCGAAAAATCATACTTAAAACAGTATGAGAAAGCTTTTGACGAGACACAACAGCAAACGACGTCAGTACAAATACCAACACCTGCTTCGGTTCCAACCAAGGGAAAGGAGAAGCCTAAGGAAGTCCAGTTTGACTATGTCCTGAAGAAGCCTTCAGGCCAAGGGCTTGGTACGCCCTTTCATTTTGACATATTGGCCCAGCTGGCCAATATCCTTGCCCGGATTACAATACACGAGCTCCTTCGTCTCTCAAAAGAGACAAGAGAAGCGCTCAGAGATGCGTTAGTTGATTCAGAATCATTCCTGACATATGTGCCAGAGATCCCTAAAGACGACGCTCAGTCTCCATGCCCTGAATGCCATCAGGTACAATCAAAGGTGCCCGCTATTACCTTCACAGCGGAAGATATGCTTCTCAAAGATAATAAACACGATCGACCTCTGTACTACACAGGATACATCGATTCAACATGCATTGAAAGGGTACAGGTTGATCCGGGGTCTGCACTCAGCATCATCCCCAAAAGGCTCCTCTACTTCCTAGGTATACCACTATATAGGTTGTCCGCAACCACTACTACAATATACGGTTTCAATGCCGGGAGTAGTCATCCACTTGGGAAAATTTGACTCCGTTACCGAATCGGGAGCCTAAAGTCAGAAGTGACATGCTATGTCATTGACACTGACACATCATACAACTTGCTGCTAGGACGACCGTGGATCCACGCAAACTGGATCGTTCCCTCCACTCTGCACCAGTGCTTCAAATATGTCGAAGATGACGCGACAGTACGAACTGTCTTCGCTGAGAAGCAGCCATTCAAAGGGGTGAAAAATTACTTCACTGACGCTCTCCTGTATCAAGAGACCTGTGAAACATCAAAACAGCCATTGTCGGACGATGATGATAGTGGCAATGAGGCGGATTTAGAATCTGAAGCAGACATGCTAGCCATTTTGATTGGTGAACCAATTATAGCATGTCTTAATACCCCCAATGTAACACTCCTTCTGAAGATGAAGGTGAATGGGTAATTAATGATAATATTTCTTTTGATTATCCTGCGAGTGTTGGGTTGTTTGGATCCATTACGGATAGCTCTCTGCACATGCCTTTACATAGACCAAGTGCATCCAACACACCCATGGAATCTGTAGAAGGGGCCGTTTTAGTGATCTCTCCATCCAAAGAAGATCAAGTACCAATAATATTTGGTAGAGCCCAACCATGAGGATCCACAGCCACAGATTCAAGTTCAGACTCAAACATCCCACAATTCTTCCATTACGCGCGATCAGCGCGCCATATTATGAAGAAAATGGGGTACAACCTAAAACATGGAGAAGGCCTGAATTTCGAAAAAGGAAAGCGTAGTTTGCAGCGTAACTTTGTGCCAAAAGGGAAACCTGCGAATTACTATGATAATACACGTAGGGGGTTGGGATACGTTACACCCATAACACCAACAACGGTTCAATTCAAGGATGACGAACCGACTCCATCACATTCGGCCTCTTCCGTCGAGTGGGACTCAGATGTCAGAGTGGGAACGATGTTCGAGAATCTCACCGTTAATATGACCTCAAGCAGTCAATTGGAGCCTGCGGAAGCTACTGATGAGGAACCATGGGCTCAGCAATTAGATCTCCAATAGGAAAAGCGATTCGAACTGCGCGAACCACCTACTGAAGACAAGGTGATGCAGGTCAACTTGGGTAGTCAAGATCACCCTAAATCTATCTTTATAAGTGAAAGCTTATCACTTATGGAAAAAGAAGAATTAATAATGCTCGTAAAGGAGTACATAGACATCTTCGCATGGAACTACGAAGACATGCCCAGACTTGATCCACAAGTAGCCATGCATCGTCTAAATATCAAGCCTGACATCAAGCCAGTCAAGCAGCAACAACGTCGGTTTCGTCCGAACATTATGGAGGCTATTGAAGTCGAAGTTCATAAGCTCATTGCATATGGCTTCATACGGGAGGAAAAACATCCAGATTGGGTTGCTAATATCGTTCCCGTCCTCAAAAAGAATGGAAAAATATGGACTGTATCCATTATCGTGATCTCAATATAGCCTGTCCTAAAGACGAATTCCCAATGCCCATCACCGACGTCATGATTGACAATACCTGTGGATTTGAAAGAATATCTTTCATGGACAGCTTTTTCGGGTACAATCAGATCAAAATATACCCCGATGACGAGAAGCATACTTCGTTCCGAACACCATTGGGGGTATACTGCTACACTGTAATGCCCTTCGGACTGAAGAACGCCAGAGCAACCTATCAGCGGGCAATGAGTACAATCTTTCACGATCATCTCTGAAAAACGGTAGAATGATATGTCGATGATATTGCTGTCAAAAGCTACAATAAGAACGACCATCTTCGTAACTTGAGAACGATGTTCGACATAATGCGGGCTCATCAACTGAAAATGAATCCGACAAAATCCTTCTTGGGAGTTTCAAGTGGCAAATTCCTTGGGTTTATTGTTACATCAAAATGAATTCATCTTGACCCAGATAAAGTCAAAGCCATTCAGAATATGCACCAACCTAAGAATCTCAAAGAGCTTAGAGGCTTGCAAGGTAGACTGGCTTATATTAGAAGATTCATCGCAAATGTCTCGGGCCGCTGCCAACCGTTCACCCGACTCATGAAAAAGGGTGCTTCCTTCGTATGGGATCAAGCTTGTCAGGAAGCTTATGAGGATATCAAGACATATCTCACAAAACCTCCAGTCTTGGTAGCACCCACATCAGGGAGACCATTCTTGCTTTATGTGAAAGCCATGGATCATTCTCTTGGTGCCCTGCTTGCTCAAAAAGACGACAATGGTCACGAACAGGTCATTTATTATTTGAGCAGGACTCTGATAGGGGCGGAATCTCACTATAATCCTATCGAGAAGGAGTGTGTCTTTGCTGTTCAGAAGACACGACATTATTTGGTTGGCCAAACCATACATGTCATCTCCAGAGTGAATCCTTTGCATCTTCTCATGACGAAGCCAGGATCACTGAATTCAAGATTGGCTAAATGGGCACTTCTTTTGTCTCAATACGACATGATCTTTATTGCTCAAAATGTGGTTGAAGGCCAGGCCCTTGCGGAGTTCTTGTCTGCTCATCCAGTCCCAGAGAACTCAAAACTTCACGAAGATATTCCAGATGAAGTCTTTGAGTCCAATGTAACTTCAGAGGATGAAGTTTGACAGATGTTCTTTGATGGAGCATCACGAATAGGTCCTAAAGGCAGGATCATCACCGGCGTGGGGTTTGTGTTTATCTCTCCACAGAATCATGCCCTTCCTAGAGCATTTTCTTTGACGGAATCATGCTCTAACAATGTAGCGGAATATAATGCTCTACTTATTGGCCTTCAGCTCGCCCACGGAATGGGGGTATGCTATCTTGAAGCTTACGGCGATTCAAAACTGATTATCAGTCAGGTTAAAGGCGAATATGAGGTCCGTCACGAAGACTTGGTGCCTTATTATCACACAGTCATCGAATTGGCTAATCTGTTTGATGGTTTCTACATCGGGCACGTGTCTCAATCTCAGAATACTAAGGTGGATGCTCTTGCTGCATTAGCAACAACACTAGCCTTACCAGTCGACACCGAGTATCACCTCACAGTGGTGATTTGACACCTTGTCTGCTCTAAACATATATTAAGAACTAGAGAGGTCTATAATATCTCGACGGATCTTGAGCCGAGAGATTGGCGATTTCCTTTCATCGACTATGCTCTACATGGTCTGCTGCCAGACAATCCTAAAGAAGCGGCATCTATCAGACGAAGGTCTCTCCGTTTTTACTACGATCCAACTCTGAAGACACTTTACTGTCGTTCATACGACGGTGTCCTCCTCCGTTGCCTTTCTAATTCAAAGGCACGGGAAGTGCTTAAAGAAGCACACGACGGCATATGTGGAGTTCATCAGCCAGGTCCAAAACTTAAAGACAGATTGCATAGGCTTGGATACTGTTGGCCAATAGCTGATGCCATCCAATATGCACAAAGGTGTAAAGCATGCCAAATTCATGCGGACTTCATACACCAACCTCCGAAGTTGCTCCATCCAACTACTGCTTCATGGCCATTTGAAGCATGGGGCATCGATGTCGTAGGGCCAATCAGCCCCTCCTCGACAAAGGGTCACCGGTTTATCTTAGCAATAACCGATTACTTTTTAAAGTGGGCAGAAGATATACCACTGGTTGAAGTAAAAACTTCTAACGTGGTCAATTTCATCAAACACCATGTCATCCATCGGTTTGGTGTCCCTAGGCGGATCATCCAAGATAACGGTCCCCAATTCATAAGCTAGGTATTCTATCGATTATGTGATAAATACCGAATTCAGAACGTGGCTTCAACTGCCTATAATCCCGCCGCTAATGGCTTGGCAGAAGCATTCAACAAGACGATCATCAAGTTACTCAAAAAAGTTCGTCTCCTCGAATAAGCGAGATTGGGACGAAAAGCTTGGTGAATGTCTTTGGGCCTACTGAACCACAGTTCGGACCCCGACAGGCAATACGCCTTTTCCCTGGTGTACGGTGTGAGCAGTCTTACCGTTGGAAATCCAGATGCCGTCATTACGAGTTGCTCTGACCACTAAGATCACATCAGAGGACAATGATCGGTTGCGTCTTCAAGAGCTCGAAGCCCTGGATGAGAAGCGGTTATAAGCTCAGCAGCACATCGAGTTATATCAAGCTCGAATCTCAAAAGCCTTCAACAAGAAGGTCAAACAAAGAGTCTTCCAGAAAGGAGATTTGGTTTTAGCCGTCAGACGACCGATGATCATGACGCACAAAACCAAAGACAAATTTCAGCCTAAATGGGAAGGACCGTTTGTAATAGAAACAGTCTATTCAAACGGAGCATATCGCCTTATGACTTCAGATGGTGATTTACTCATGATGCCGATCAATGGCAAGTTCTTAAAGAAGTATTATCCTTGATTAAGAATCCTTCTCATGGTCAAGTTAATACTACACCTCTGACCAAGACCTTCGAATCCAAGGTACACATAAAGAGCTCTCTCTCTTCCTCCAAATGGGATCATACAACCATAAACCAGTAGGAACTTGGTCATACACTGGTTGTCCAAAGGAGAATCAAGGTTACACATACGCTAACCAAATGATCCAACACCTTTAACGGTTAAGGATAGAGGAAAATGTTGGCCTTCAAGCCCAACATAACTCCTCGACAACTCATCATGCTGAGGAGAATAGCATGGCTAGCCCGACTCAAACGGTAGTTGGTAAAGGCATATCAAATCCGTTGACAGCTGAGGATTTGCTAAAAATCCTAAGGGACCTGTTCCCATTTGATTCCCTCTGCAAAATCACTTACCAATTCTCATCCATGGAATGGTAAGACCACATATAAAGATCTTTCCATCCATTTCACTGTTATGTTAACACTAAACCTATGACAGTGATTTCCTCGTTTCTCCCCATGAGAACGAGACCCTTTTATGCTATGTTTAACAGTATAACCTCTGGCATCCATTTTGCTGTTACGTTAACACTAAACCTATGACAGTGATTTCCTCGTTTCTCCCCGTGAGAACGAGACCCCTTTTATGCTATGTTTAACAGTATAACCTCTGGCATCCATTTCGCTATTACGTTAACACTAAACCTATGACAGTGATTTCCTCATTTCTCCCCGTGAGAACGAGACCCCTTTTATGCCATGTGAGCTCGACGCAGGCAGCTCCGCTGCTGTGAGCTCGACGCAGGCAGCTCCGCTGCGGGTCTGTCATGGTCAACCTTTGACCAATTAAATCTCCAGATGAGACCAAATCTATTCGGATCGAGATCAAATCCAATCAGGATCAAATCTGAGATCAAATTTGGCAGTTGTTTACCATAATCTCTTGACTCTCCTAAAACAAGTCAGAAGATCATGGGAGATCTTTCAATTATTTGGAAAGAATCAAAACAAATCAGGAGACCAATCTACCTGCTACTTTTAGCTTCGCAGAAGCTGATTCTAGCCTCGCGGTAAGGCTACTTTCCAGATTTGAACAGATTTGATTCAATCTGTTTCCATATTTTCAAGGGACAAGTATACCTCTGCTCTCCCTATAAATAGCCCACCAGGGGCACAAGGAGAAAACACGGAAGAGAGATCCCTGCACGAGAGGATTTCTTCATGACTGCACAAGGCGCGCATAAAGAGGCTAAACAGAGATCTATTCTCTTGCTTCTAAGAATTCAGAGACTTTAGAGAACTACTTCTCTAATCAGGGTGTTGATACCCTAATACCTTCCTTCCTCTCAAGGAATCTCCAGAACCAGGCGAGAAGGAATTCCTAAGCGAAGGCGGTTTTGAGAAGTAACAAGAGGGTTCTACCAACCTTCTGTTCTCCGATTCCCCGAACAAGGCGTGAAGGAAATCTCATCGCTCGCATCGTCAAAGGAACAAAGTGGTCGCGCGCTGACCGGACTCCTACCGGCACACTTCTCTAGTATCTCTAAGGAGATCTACTTGTAATCTTTTGTGTTACTTGTAATTTAGCTCCTCGACCCTCTTCTTTTTTATAAGTTTTCCCCTTTGCAAATCAATGAAAATAAAGGCTTCAAACTCAAACTCCTCCAAGAGACGGCGATCTCGCAAGAAGAAGTTGTTCTCCGACGCTGAGTATCTGGAGGTGACTATCAACATGGTAGATCCAAGTAACACACCAAGTAAGTCAAAAGGGAAGCAAATTACCCTTAGTTCTGAGGAGTCGAATACTGAACATTTCACAGGCTTGAAAGAAATATTAATTGAATTCGAACTGAAGCAATTTCCCTAATCGACTAAGAGGGATTGAAATAGACGATGAACACTCTGCCATCATGGGATCCCATTCATATAACTCTTATAGGGAGACAGAATCCTTTTTATATATAGCTAATACTCTAGAAGAGATAGCCAAGAAATTTGAGGAGCAAGCTCGAGTGCAATAGGCAAAGCACGAGATGCTTCAAGCCCAACAAGAGTCTATCAATGATTCAAGAAGATGACAGTTCTTTTTCATAAAAAGTCGAAGAAGAAGACAAAAAGTCTGAAGACTAAAGCTTCTTCCCGCAAAATCAGGGGTAAAGAGGAGGATGGAAACTCTACATCCGAACACTCTAATGCGGTTGAAAATAACTTTGGATATGAAAATCCTAAGTCTTCTTCTTTTGAAGAACTAGAGAATTCAGAAGATAATCATACCAAGAAGATGAATGAGATTGAAAACGCCTAGAGGCTATCTCAAATTGAAGCAATCTTCAAGAAGTAGGGATGGTCAGACCATACCCGATCGAGTGGGATTCAGCTTCTTATCCTCCCAGGTTCGAGGCATCGAATCTACATGCCTTCGATGGTAAAGGTTTACCGAACCAACATGTAAACTACTTCAAATCCCAATTAGGGAATGTAGTATCAAACAATGCAATCATGGCTCTTTATTCATCGGCACCCTCTAGGGGGTTGCCTTTGAATAGTTCATAAAGCTTCCTGTCGCCTCTATCAAGAAATAGACCGACCTCGAGAAGCTCTTCCTGGCACGATTCTTCGAAGATGACATCGAAGTATCTGTGCCAACTCTCCTTGATACAAAGCAAAAATAAAGGAGAGTCAATCAAAGCATTTGGGGAGAGATTTTAGAGTATGGCGCTCCGATATCCAAGTGGCATGTCATAGTCTACACTGATAGAAACTTGACGCCATAACCTGCAAACCACACTCCTAATTCAAATAAGAGTAACTCAAAATCGCACCTGGAAGCAACTAGTCTTACAAGGCGAGCGAGTAGAAGATATAATTGCAAGAGTAAATTGGAAAGATTACAAGAGCATATAACATTAAATCTATTGGGCAACGAGGTGATCTGACTTTTACGACTATCATGTTCAACAGTTACCTCTGAATTGTCTAAATCATTCCATTGGTATTTGTCATCCTCATGGAATAAAATCTTCTTGGAAGTACATCATGTACTACTTCAAACAAAGAAGTACTATCCCTGATCAAGTTCAACAATACACTTCTGATCAAAGAATTACTCACAGGGGACAATAATTTACTCTTAAGTTCCCCATAAAATTTATATTTCTTTAATCTCAAGCAAGATTTTAGAAGTTAGCTGTGGAACAACAATCCAATGCCTCCGACGGCTAAGGATAAAAAAAAAGTTGGCTTTTAAGCCCAACGAAAAATCCTCGACAACTCAACATGCTGAGAGAAATAGCATGTCTAGCCTAACTGAAATGGTAGTTGGTAAAGGCATACCAAATTCATTGATAACTGAGGGTTTGCTAAAAATCTTATGGGACCTAGTCCCAACATCTCCTCTAAAATCCTCTACCAATTTCCTTCCATGGAATTGTAGGACCACGAACAGCTGTATTCATTTTCTCAGTGAAATGATTACAAATCGAACCTATCACGTTAACATTATATCTCTGTTAGTTAAATTTTCATATCTCCAGTGGATTAAACCACACTTGTCATTCTCTCTCATGGAATGATAAGTACACTCAAAGTATTGTTATGTTCAAAATCATACCTCTAGCAGCAAACGAACCCTTGTCAAGTTAACATCACACCTCTGAAAAGTCATTTTCAAGTCCTTAATAGAGTCCGTTAACACTAAACATCTGACGATAAAACTTCAATAGATCCACATCGGGTGTAATATCCTCTTGTCATTCTCCTCAACAAAATGACATGTCCACTTAAATTGATTAAATCGCAAAATCCCATACTGTTATGTTAAATATTACACCTCTAACAGTAAATTTTCATTCCCCAAGGAAATCAATGTTTGCCACGTTAACAGTTACATCTGACAATTCATTCCCTAAATTCCCTCCAAAATCTCTTACCAATTCCCTTTCATGGAACGGTAAGACCACAAAAAGCTGTATTTGTTTTCTCAGCTAAATGATTATAGATTGAACCTGTCATGTTAACATTATACCTCTGACAGTAAAATTTTCATATCCCCAGTGGATCAAACCCCACTTGTCGTTCTCTCTCATGGAATGATAAGTTCACTTAAAGTACTGTTATGTTCAAAATCACACCTCTAACAGTAAACAAACCCTTGTCAAGTTAATATCACACCTCTGAAAAGTTATTTTCTAGTCCCTAGTGGGGTACGTCAAGTTAACACTAAATCACAGACGATAAAACTTCAGTAGATCCCCAATGGGTCCAATATCCTCTTGTCATTCTCGTCAATAGAATGACATGTCCACTTAAATTGCTTAAATCGTAAAATTTCATTACTGTTATGTTAAACATTATACCTCTAACGGTAAATCTTCATTCCCAAGGAAAATCAATGTTTGTCATGTTAATAGTTACCTCTGAAACTTATTCCCTACAATTCTCAGCAAATTCCTCTACCAATTCTCTTCCATGGAATGGTAGATCCACAAAAAACTATACTCACTTTCTCAACAGAATGAATTATAGAATAAGCCTGTCATGTTAATATTACTCCTCTGACAGAAAGACTTTGATGTATCCCCATCGGGTAAAACTTTTACTTGTCAATTCTCTTCAATAGAATAGCAGGTCCACCAAACTTGCACAAATCGCAAGACAAATCTCGGTCAAGTTAATATCACACCTCTGACCAAACTTGCTCAAATCGCAAGATAAATCCCGGTTAAGTTAACACACACATTTGACCAAGCTTGCTTAAATCGCAAGATAAATTCCGGTCAAATAACATCACACCTCTATCCCAACTTGCTCAAATCGTAAGATAAATCCCGGTCAAGTTAACATCATACCTCTGACCAAACTTTCTCAAATCACAAGGCTATCCTGGTCAAGTTAACATCACACTTCTGATCAAATTTGCTTTGCTTAAATTACAAATTCATCTCACTATTAAGTTAATATTACACCTATGATAGTGTCTCCTCAATTTTATTAGTGAAAACAAGACTTTTAAATGCTAAGTTAATATCACACCTCTAACATTCATTTCATTATTAAGTTAAACACTATAAGTATGATAATGATCTTCTCTCAATTTTCTCAATGAAATCGAGAACTTTAATGCTAAGTTAAACATCACACCTCTAACATTCATTTCATTATCAAGTTAATACTACACATATGACAGTGATATTCTCAGTTTTCTCAATAAAAATAAGACATTTGTGGTGCTAAGTTAACATCACACCTCTAGCACACATCATTTTCATGTTAACATCACATCTCTGACAATTCAATTTGCTCAAATCACAAAACCAATCCTTCACGTTAACATTATATCTCTGATGGTAAAAATCTCCATGGATCCTCAATAAATCCAATCCCGCTTGTCATTCTCCCCAATAGAATGACAAGTCCACTTAATTTTCATAGATTGCAAACTCAATTGCTATTATGTTAATATCACACCTCTAACAATAAACTTCCATTCCCAGCAGAGTATTAGTCATGTTAATACTAAACCTCTGATAATAGATTCTGACATAATCCCTAGCGGATCAAACTCCACTTGTTATTCTCATTAATAGAATAGCAAGTCCACAAAACTTGTTCAAACTACAAGTCTAGATCCCACTATCAATCTAACATTACACCTCTGACAATAACTCTCTCAAATTCCCCCAGTGGAGTTATTTAATTTACTAAGTTAATATCACAACTCTAGCAATTAAAACTCTTTGCTTTAGTCAGTTTAATTTTCTAGTGAAAAAGGAAATAGACATGATTCAAGAAGCTTTGAGCGTGACCTTTGCATCTCAAGCACGGAGCTGCATCTCAAGACCAAGCTAAAGCCGCATCTCAACATCAAATGAAGGTTGCATCTTTTGAAGTCCACGATAGGCACGTCTAATATGACATTCACGAGAGCCGCATCCTATCTCCCAATAAAATGAGTATGTCTCTGCTGCTGCAATCAGTTCAACAGTACACTAGCAAAAGCAATTGATAACTCTACTAGTTTAAAAGTACACCGACATCCAAATCAGAGCTCATATAAGTTCTAAACTGTGTATCTAGATTCTTACAATGATCTTCTCTGGAGGCTTTAAGAAGTTCAGTAGTACACTCACGAAGATCGAAATCCAGACAAGATCAAGCTCAAGACATCTTAAAAGATTGCTAGTCCAATCATGAGAGTCCAAATCAACATGAAGTCCAAAGTATTCCGAAATTCATCCCAGTCAACCGCGGAGTTTCAAAAACTTTGGAGGGGGTTCTGTAGGCTGTTTAAAAATTACTGAAGACAAAGCCTCAAATGCGAGCCTAATGGCAAATGCGAGGGTCGCGTCTCAACCCAAACGCAGACCTCCGTCCTTTGTCAAACGCAGAGGTCGCGTTCCAATCTTAGATGCGAATCTCACAGTCTCTACCAAACACGAAGGTCGTGCTGTTCTTTGAGACACAGACCTCAGGGTCGCATTTCAACATTAAAATGCGAGCCTGTGTAGCTCGCATTTCAACACAAATGCAAGCTTAAGAAGCTTCGTGTTTTAACTTCAATGCGAGCCTGTGAGCTTCGTGTCTCAACATCAGAGTGAGGTTCCGCGTCCAGCACGAGACTTACATTTCTATTGTAACTGATAACCACAAACTTGGTCATTTATACCACATTTTCTCTGCACATAATGAGGAATAACTTTTCATTATGGAGAAATTTAAGGGATTGGTTACACTCTTCCTATTATGAAAATATTTAAGGGGTTAGTTACACTCAGAATCCTCTATAAATAGGTATGAATATCTAGGGGAAAAGGGGGAAGTTCTGGAGGAGGAATCCAAGAAGCCATAGGCTAGAGGAGGAGAATCCCTAAAAAGGCACACTTGATGCTTGATACTTGAAGCAAGATAACTACAGAAGGCTAAAATTTAAGCACAAGGTTACTGAACACACATTGTTTTGGAGATGAAAACTTTATAAACTTGCTAAGTTCAAGTTGAATTTCTAATCTTTTTAAGATTTTAGCCACTGATTAAGGTTTCATACCTAACTAGTGCGCTTTCAACGAGAGCAAGAAGATCCGAAGATCAAGCTTCCAGTTCAGCTCATCAACAGAGAATAAGAATCACTCTCCACTGTTTCACTCTCCACTGTTACATCAAGAGCCCAGTCTTAAAAAAAGGGGAGATCTGACCATTCTTCCCTCTTTTGTAATTGGATTATTGATCCATTATAATTTTCTTTACGATCAAATAAGATTTTACATGTATTCAATTTTCTGAGGAAACATCCTTGATTCTTGGTTCCTATCAATTGGGTTAGTTAGTTCAAGAATGTATGAAATTCTTAGAATTTGCTCATTCATTGACTTTTTCAAACTTTCCATTTGTGCTTCTAACCATCGGGTGGATCATTTTGGGACTGAATCATGGATTTCATACTCTTGTCTAAGTTGGTAGGTTTTACTTATTGTGGTGGGACTTGACAAGTTGAGTATGGATCTTGAAGTTTTAAATTTTTATGGGATCGTGAGTTTTTTAGCTTTGTAAGTCATTGCTCAAGCTCTTCTAGCATCTTATCTGATTCAAAATTTTCTTCTATAGAGCCATCTTGACAATGAATATATATAATGCTAAATGTTGGTAAGGTGGATGACTATGACTCAGGGGCGTTGTATCCCCATTAACTCAAGAAGGAGCAGAGATGATTATTCTAATTTAGCTCATGAAATCAGGCATACGTTGATTTGGATAAGACCAACCCGACATACTTAATTGGTTAAAATTTTGTTGGTTAAAGTTATGCTATGACGGGTTGGTGTAATTCGGGTAGAAAAGGGTCAGAGTAGAATATGAATTATAATTAAAGTTAAAAAATTATAGTTATAATCCATATTACTCAGGAAGTGTCAAGACAAACAAATAAATAGACAAACAAAAGGAAAATAAATCTAGCCTAAGGTAGACTTAGACCTAGATGACTCCTAATTGGTTAGACAGTCCACAGGAGGTATATTATAAAATTTAACGATAAGTTAATCGGCCAGGTAGGTGGTGTTGGCCCAATGGCCTTCCACTCTAGTTTTGATGATGATCAACACTCATGTAGTTATGTTTACTAATATTCTTGTGTTTCTAAGTTTCAGATCATTAACAGGATATTAGTTGGTGATTAGCTTCAACAAGATGATTAGAAGCTATTCATGATGATTCCGGTGCCAAAGCTTAAAGATCATACCTTTGCACTTGGAGAATCACGGAGTTTGGACCGAGTCTACTTGGAGATGAAGATCGTCAAGAAGACTTAGGTATCCTAGTTTAGATAGTGTTTTTAGATCCATTTGTAAAGCTTAGTTTAGTTGATATGCTCAAGTGCACAAAACACACACGTTTCATGATTTGGTTTTTGGTTTTATGAATAGTTGATCAAAACAAGTTTACATATGGTATATGTATAGTAGATGTTTTCTATTTATACATACATGCTTTAACTTGGTAAACAAACTTATTTTGATATCCCTATTCATGTTTTGGAAAAATCAAGTTTGACAAAATACAGGTTTTGTTTTTGATAAAATGTGCAAGACTCTAAAATGAATTGATATGTTGATATATTGTCTTGAAATCTTTATCATATGTTTATGTTTTAACATAAAATGATAAAACAAGTTTTAGAAAAACATATTTTTATAAAAACAGTTTTTATTGTGATTAAAACTATTTTTTAGATTTACTGTGAATTTATGGGATTTTTATTGAGTGAAAAGACCTATTTTCAAATCCCGTATCTGTGCAGTTCTGCACTGTGCCTGCCAGGCCAGTTCGGTCGACCGGACCGGTCGACCGCACCAAGTGGCCGGTCGACCGGGTCGGTCGACCGATGTGCACAAACGTGCACGCTGGCGACACATGTAGTCGGTCGACCGGACCGGTCGACCGAGTTGAGAGCTCTGCTCTCGGGAATTTTCGGTCGACCGGACCGGTCGACCGCTGCTGCCCAACGGTCACATTTTTGACCGTTGGCGGTCGACCGGGCCGGTCGACCGGCAGTTGGTCAGACTGCCACATCAGCCTAACGGCTAGTTTTTCCTAGGGGCTATATATACCCCATTTCTTCATTGTTTTGAACAAGGTTTTTAAAGTGAAAAATTTCTGTGTTTCTCTAGTGTTTAAACAAGTTTTCAAAATAGTTTTTGTGCTAAAAAGACTTAATCTTTATTGTTTTAGGTTTTTGGAAAAATCAAAGAAAATAGGAATTTGGGAGATTTGTCTTGGTTTTCATTCTATATCTTTTGCAAGGATTTTCCCAAGTGTTTTTCTTTGTTGCTTGTTTTCCAAACACCTAGTTTCCACACTTGAGCTATATCTTCTATCCTAAACTATTAGGATCTTTGTTTTGTGGAAAAAGAAAGAAAGAGAGAGTTTGAGGTTGTTGTTGTAAACCTCTTGTGTTGTAACCCTCCTTTTATTTGTGAATCCCTCTTCGGTAGAGGTGATCGGAGTGGTATTGGTTTGGATCCCTCAAGTGTGAGGTGATTGGGATTGTGTTTGTAAGCCTCTTAGGTAGAGGTGTGGTTGTTGGTTGACACCTCTAGTGTGAGGTGTTGTGATTTGTATTGAGAGAGGAATTCGGTACTCCTTGAGTTGTAGAAATCCTCTTCGGTAGAGGTTCCCTCGGTGGGAGTTGAGTTAGTGGAAATCCTACACGGTGGTGTAGGCGGGGATGTAGAGCAAGGTGCTCGAACCTCGAAACAAATCTCGTTGTTTGCGATTGCTCCCATTGTCTCTCTAACTCTCTCTCATTTACTTTGTGCAAAGCATCATATACATATCATATCATAATTGCTTGTGTTGTGCATATTTCATATTGCCTTGCATTTATTCATATTGTTATTCACTCTTATATGCTTGGTTGTTTGTGTGTACACATTGCTTGGATTGCTTGTGTGTGTGTGCCTAACTTATACTCATCCAACAAGAGCTTCACATAGCGCCTCAACCCATTTCAAGGGGAATCAAGAGGAGTTAGTCCAGAGCCTCGCAAGGGGAATTCGGCTACACTTGTTGTATTGTATTAGTTTGTGCATAATTTGCATTAGCTTCCGCATTTAGCGCACTTAGTTTGCATTTAGTTTCTTAGATTAGCAATCACACCTATTCACCCCCCCTCTAGGTGTTTTTCAGGTGGCAAGATTGGTGGGAGGTATCTGCGTAAGAGCGACGAGCGTAATTAAGCCAAACCACCAACCTTCGAGGTTTCGTCTCTCACTCCTCTACCTTAGTCACTGATTTGACAAGAGTTAAATTCTAACAACTTGCACCTTAGGGCAGTCTCCTATTGAGTCTGCGATCTCCCTAGGGCCAGCGTCTACTCAAATTTTAATTAGGATTGTGTTAGTCAGTGAGGAGATAGTTTGTTAGCTAAGGGATGGTCAAGACATTTCCACCTTTTCTTTTTTATGAGATTTGCTCTTAATTCATTTTCGTGCAACATGTGCAAGTATATGATATGTATCACTGAAAATAATTATAAATCACCCAAAAGTATTTCCTAATCTAGATGTGATGCAGACGTACCTTACTCCAGTACTTTTCAACAGTAATTTAAAATAAATAGAATTAAATGAATACCCTAGAATGCAACATTTAACCATGTTTTAAACAATTATACACATGAGTCACTGTTGAATTAGAATTAGTGTGTACAGTTAGGCTAACATGAAAAAAGTACAAACAATATAGGCTATGAAATTGCAATTCAATCACCTTGCAAAGAAGCAGGGTGACTAACTCTACTAAAAAGTCACGAAAATGTGAGTTTTACTGCATTTGCGTGGCTTTGTTGGGGGAGTCTAGTGCTCTGCCTTCGTGAGCAGAGTCGCAGAGATTTTATTTCTGCACTGCAGTTGCTAAATTCATGTAATCTCCACTTGCACACAAAAACAGAGAAAAAATTAAACAATTAGTGAATAAAAGAAATACCGTTCCCTCCCCAGTGACGGTGCCAAAATTTGATTGAAAAAACACAGAATTTAGGAAAGTATTTATCTGATGTGTGATGAACTATGAATTATTGCAATTTATTCACGGTAGTAAGGGCTAAGCGGGTTGAATCCGCAGGGAGGAATGCGATAGAAACGTTTTGGTATCGCTTAAAACACTAAATTGGTTAAGTATTCTTCTAAAAAAATAGAACTTTATGTCAAGTGTTAAAAGAAGAAAAAAAGATGAAGATAGAGTTGATTAAAAACTAGGGTTTTGAAAATATTAAGGAGAAAGCTTACTAATTATCGACCATCGCTAACTTACTAACCTATGCTATATTAAACTTTACTTTGAATCATAAAAACTATAACTTAGAGTTGCATTCAATTCAAGTTAGATACATAAGATGGAGAAACCCTATTTGAAATAATCACTAACCAAGACTTACCATTAAACTATCAAAGTTTTCCAAGCATAAAATAAGAAAAATAACCAATATTAAACTATCAAGGCTATCTAAGTATAGAATGAGAAAAATCATTGGGAAGTATTAGCAAATAATAAATTTAACTATTGTCATGTGTCTTCAAGACTATTAGCTATTTCCAAGGTTTAAGCATGCATAAAATCCAATCAATTTATTCTAACATAGAAGCAGAATTAGTGATGGATAAGGATTAGCAAGTCATGAACTAACTTGGTTATACATGATAGAAACTAAAGAAAGCATGATAGAAAATAAGAGAAAGCAAGTGAATAAAGAAAGCAAGTAAATAACAGTAAAATAGAAATTGGAAAGAAGAATAAAAAAATCTTGTTATTGATGTTGTCACCTTCAATCACAAAAGAATCATCCTTCTTTACAAACTTGAACTAAACTAAACCCTAAAAATTATTAAAAAAATTTGGAGAAGAAGCTAAAGAAAATCCTAAGTTATGATCTCTGGAATAGATCTGAGAAATACCTTATGCTCTGTTTCTGGGGTGCTATTTATTGGAGAAATAGGAAGTAGAGTTCCAGTCGAACAAGTGCACCCAATTGCCATGTGTGATCTCATCAGTACGAAAACACGGCTTTTGTCACATTGCCGCTGCAAAGATGGGGAGTCAAGGCACGCGCTTTTGTGCATGGCTTCTTCTCATCCGTCCATCTTGAGATTTATCCTCATAATCTTCGCTTAAACTCTAGATTTTAAAATAATCTTCCTTCCTAGATAACTTAGAAATAAGTTATCTTTTAATTTAAATTTAAATTCAAATTTTCTCCTTTTATCTTTGACTTGAGCTCAAACAACTTGATTTGAGTTAATTCTTCTCCTTTATCTCTAAATTAAAATAGGGATTATCTCATCTATCATTCTTTCTTTTTACTTCAAATTGATTTAATTGAAATCTAAATTTTGATAGGATAAGTGGATAAAATAGAAAATTCTTCTACTCTTATCTTTTTTTTCAAATAATTACACACCATAAACAAAAAGAGGGTTACATAGCAAAATAAATAGAAAATGATCAAGAATAAATGAGCAAATGTGACAATGTGACAATAAATATGCAAAATTGAGATGCAATCAGATGGACATGATAGCAACTTTACGTTCCCTTCAAACAAGCAAGCCAACTATGTGAGTAACTACCAAAAGAACAACCTTTACTTGAATACGTACACACCTGCATGGAGGAACCTCCCAAATCTAGGGTGGCGTGATAACAACAATATGACATCCAAGCAAAGCAACTTTCAGCCGTAGTAACCAGGACCACCAACCCAAAAGATAAGACTAAGCTTAGAAGAGATAATGCAACAACTCTCCGCAACCAAACAAACTTTCATGACTTCAATAAACACCAATCTGAAGAATAAAGCAGCTGTAATCCACAATCTGGAGGTGCAGATAGGCCAGATTTCAATTCTGCTGGCCAACAGATCAAAGGGATTGTTACCAAGCAACACAAAGATGAATCCCAAGAAATACGTCAAGGCGATCACCCTACAAAGTGGCAGAGTTCTGGAACAAAACTACCAAAGCAGAACCAGAAGACAAGAAAGATACTGGAGAAGAGAAAGTAGAATGGCAGAAGAAATCTGACCTGATCCAGGGCCAGAGTTCGGCTGAGCAGCCGAAAATTCAGCTGGAAAGCTAAACTTCTGCAGATCCAGAGGGCCAAAAAATTTCTGCAGAGAAGACAGTGGTCAAACCATATGTTCCCCCACTTTCATTTTCTCAGAGATAGAAGCCAAATAACACAGATAAGTAGTTTGTTCAGTTTCTCAATATGTTTAAAAAACTGGATATTAACATTCCTTTTGTAGAAGTACTAAAACAAATGCCCAAATATGCTAAATTCATGTAGGAGATCCTGCGAAATAAGAGGAAGCTCGAGGATCATGAAACAGTGATGTTGAATGAGGAGTGTAGTGATATCCTACAAAACAAGCTACCTTCTAAGTATAAGAATCCAGGGAGTTTCACTATACCTTGCACCATAGCAAATTCTTATTTTGAGAAAGCTTTATGTGATCTTGATGCTAGTATTAATTTAATGCCTCTTTCTGTGTTTAAGATCTTGGTTAGGAGAATCAAAATAACAAGCGTATCACTTCAACTGGCGGACAGATCTGTTAAATACACGCGAGGAGTAATTGAAGACATGCTTGTGAAAGTGGATAAACTCTACTTCTCTGCGGACTTCATCGTACTCGACATGGAGGAAGATAGGGAAGTACCTCTTATTTTAGGGCATCCTTTTCTTACAACTGGTCAAACATTGATTGATGTTCTACAGGGTAAATTGACTCTTCGTGTGCAGGATGAAGAAGTCACATTCAACATTTTCGATGCGATTAAGTACCCCTCTAACAATGATGAATGCTACTACATCGACATAGTTGACAAGGTGACGACCGAAATGTTTGAGAAGGAGATTCCAATACTGCCACTAGAAGCATGCATCATCCATTTAGACACAATCACCTAAGAAAACTTTGAAAAAAGGGAGTATGCGAATTATTTGAAAGCAACAACACCAATGCCTAAGTATGGGAAGCAACTAATTAAAGAACTTGGACCAAGTACATCATCTTTATCCCATCCATACAAAAAGCAACAAAACTCGAGCTCAAGGAGTTTCCACCACATCTCAGGAATGCATATTTAGGTGAAAATTCTACACTGCTAGTAATTGTTTCTTCCTCTTTGATAGGTGATGTAGAAGAGAAACTCTTGTGCATATTGCGGGATCACAAAACAGTGATTGGATGGACAATTGCAGATATCAAAGGTATAAGTCTCTCAATTTGTATGCATAAGATCTTGATGGAAGATAGCTATAGGCCTTCAGTTCAGCCACAATGTCGTTTGAATTCAATAATGAAAGAAGTGGTAAGGGAAGAGGTTTTGAAACTTCTTGACGCAGGTATGATCTATGCTATTTCTAATAGTAGTTGGGTCAGTCTACTTCAAGTAGTTTCAAAGAAAGGGCTATCACAGTGGTAAAAAACGACAATAATGAGTTAATACCAACCAGAACAACAACGGGGTGGAGAGTGTGTATGGATTATAGAAAACTTAATAAAGCAACCCGTAAAATTATTTTCCATTGCCTTTCATTGCCTAAATGTTGGAGAGACTTTCGAGCCATGCATATTATTATTTTTTTAGATGGATACTCAGGATATAACCAAATTATCATAGCACCCCAAGACCAAGAGAAAACCACTTTTACATGCCCTTATGGTACTTTTGCTTATAGGAGAATGTAGTTTGGATTATGTAATGCACCAGCCACATTTCAAAGGTGCATGATGGCCATATTTCATGACATGGTTGAGAGATTTATTGAATTATTCATGGATGACTTTTCAGTTTTGATCTTGTTTTGATGCATGTCTACGTAACTTAAATCTAGTTTAGCAGCGATGTGAAGATACAAATAAAGTACTCAACTGGAAGAAATACCATTTTATAGTACAAGAAGGAATTATTCTCAGACATCGCATATCAGAAAAAGGGAATGAGGTGGATCACGCAAAAATTGAGACTTTCGAAAAATTGCCACTTCTAACAAATGTGAAAGGCATGAGAAGTTTTTTAGGACATGTGGGATTTTATCGACAATTATCAGGGACTTTTCTAAAATTGCCAAACTTCTTTATAATTTATTGATGAAAGGTGCACCATTTGACTTTTCCAATGATTGTTTGAAGGCATTTGAAACATTGAAGGAGAAGTTAACCACCGCACCAATTTTCGTAGCATCGGATTGGAGTTTATCATTCGAAATCATGTGTGATGCAAGCGAGTTTGCTTTAGGAGTAGTACTTGGACAAAGGAGGAACAAAAATTTTCAAGCAGTACACTACGTAACCTGGACATTAAATGATGCACAGCAGAACTACACAACAATGGAGAAGTAATTGCTTGATGTGGTATTCGCATTTGATAAATTTCGTTCTTATTTGATTTAGTCTAAAGTTATTATTTTCGTAGATTATCCAGCCCTCAAGTATTTGCTTGCAAAGAACGAGGTCAAATCAAGATTGATAAGATGGGTCTTGAACTTACAAGTGATTTGAAGATTTAAGACAAGAAAGGTGTTGAGAACCTTGTAGCGGATCACCTTTCAAGAATTTAACAAGACGAGGAGGAATCTAAATAGATGCCAATTGATGATGCTTTTTCCAGTGAGTACTTGATGGTTATCAACACCAACACAACACCATGGTATGCCAACTTCATAAATTTTTTAGCATGTAATGTTTTTCCTACTAATCTCTCTTTCCAAGGTAAGAAGAAGTTTTTAACAGATGTGAAATTCTATCAATGGGAAGATCCAATCCTTTATAAGCATTGAACGGATCAAATTATGAGAAAATGTGTGCTGGAGTAGGAGATGGAGAGCATCCTCACCATTTCCATACAAGAGAGGTGGGAGATCATTTTGGTGTTATCAAAACAACGACCAAGGTACTTCAATCTAGATTTTATTGGCCTTCATTATTCAAAGATGCTTATAATTATGTCAATGCATATGATGCTTGTCAAAGAATTGTAATATTTCTAGAAGAAACGAGATGCCTCTCAATAACATCCTTGAGGTAAAATTATTTGATGTATGGGATATTGATTTCATAGGCCGATTTCTATCATCTTTTTCAAATCAATTTTTCCTTATTGCTGTTGATTATGTTTATAAATTGGTAGAAGTTGTTGTCTTATCATCCAATGATGCAAAAGTAGTGATAAAATTTTTAAAGAAGAATATTTTTACAAAATTTGGTACACGAAGGGCAATCGTTAATGATGGTGGGAAACACTTTTACAATCACTAATTCAAGACTTTATTGCTCAAATATGAAGCAAAGTACCATTTGGTGACACCATATCTCCCATAAACAAGTGGCCAAGTGAAAGTTTCAAACAGAGAGCTCAAGCAAATCCTAGAGAAGACAGTGAATACTTTAAGAAGAGATTGGTCCTTGAAGGTTTATGATGCATTATGGCATATAGAACAGCGTTCAAGATACCAATTGGTATGTCTCCATACCATATGGTCTATGGTAAGGCATGTCATCTTTCGGTGGAATTGAAACACAAGGCATATTAGGTAATAAAGCTACTAAATTTTGACATGTAAATGGCAGGAGAGAAAAGATTGCTGCAACTTGATGAGATGGTGGAATTTCGCAACAATGCCTATGAAAACGTGAAAACATATAAAGAAAGGACGAAGAGATGGCATGGCAAGCATAATGAGGAGAGAGTTTGTAAAAGGATAGAAAGTGTTTCAATTCCACTCTCGTCTGCGATTCTTCTCAGGCAAACTACGTTCAAGATGGTCGGGACTATTTGAGGTAACTCAAGTTTTTCACATGGAGCAATAGAGATTCATAGTGCGACGAAAGGAACGTTCAAGGTGAATGACCAAAGACTTAAACCTTTCGTGGAAGGCGACATTAACAAACACAAAGTTTCCTTCCTTCTTGATGAAGCCAATGAGTGAACAAGAAAGACTAGCTAATGACTATAACGTAAAGTGCTTCTTTAGCGGCAACCAAGTTTTCTAACTTTTTCTTTTATTTCAATTTTGATTCTCTCTGTCTTACTTTAATTTTCTATAAGTCAGGTACCCCTATCAGATGTCAGCAGTACAAGTGCAAGATGAACCACAAAAATACACCAATAGGGACCAGTTGAAGACAGAGAGCTATAGGAGAAATAGTTCGGCTGGGTGGCTGAGATTTCGGCTTCGTAGCTAAACTTTGACGGACAGATTGAGAAGAAAAAAATACAAGGTGAATTCTTACCATGATTTAAATATTTTCTATATTTTATGAGATTTTTATGATCTGTGTAATTGTTTCAGTAATTATTTTGATCTCTTTGAGCATAGATTATTGTTCATATTTTATAGAGATTGTTCATTTTGTACATGACGACATGGCACATCTTAAGTATGGGGGATAGGTTTCAAAAACTTTTGAATTTTTAGGACTTTTTATATTAGCTAAATTGTATATTATCTAATTTCCATATACAACTGGGTTTCTAAATAAAAAATTTCAAAAACCAGAATTTTCAGTGTCCAAATCACCTTAGTTTTTTGAAAGAGTCAAAAGCCATTAAGGGTAATTTTGGGATTGTAGAAAACTTTATTGCTTATATAAACTAACTTGATCTTTCTCCTTCCCCACAATACCCGAGCCTCCAAATTTTTAACAGAGCCGCCTGCAACCGAAGGGAAGAGCACATCAAGTTTCACCACCAAATCCATGCACTTCCAGGCAGAAAGCTCGACAACGCAGCCGAAATTTCGACCGCACAGCCAAATCTCGACCACGCAGCCGAACCCCTGCAGATTTACTCCTGATTTTTTTAGGGACAATAAGTTTTTTGATTCTTATCTTCTACGTAGATCCATTTACTGTTTTAATTCATGGCTAAGATATCTGCTGAGCATAATTTTTTTCTCATATTTGAAGCATTCGGTATATATTTCCTTGAACAAATTAGGGATAGGAATTGGGATTACCTGCTGCATAGCAATGCTTTTGAGTTTTATATCCCTAACTTAGTGCAAGAATTTTATGATGGATTTAATGAAAATAGCATTGATCAAAATCATGGGGTAATTAATGTGAATTGGAGAGTGAAGTTAAAAATAGTGCATTTGCAAATAATTTCAGACTTAACGGGTATTCCTATTGGTGAAAGTAGAATTCAAAATCCTGAAAACCTTGGGGATTATATACATCTAATGGGGGATCATTGTAAATCGGCTCAAGGAGGAGGGAGTAGTGCAAATCAATATATCGAAATGTGCATGCTATATGTAGATGGTTGAACCAAAATGTCTTGGATGTTTCACATGTTTCATCATTTTACAACCAAGTTTGCATATTATATACATTTTGATGACTAAGGAGAAACACTTTTGCATGTGCCAAATACTATTGGATACCATTGGTAGTGCTAAGGATAAGCATAAAATTTTTCTTCCATTACCTATACTTGTGACTCAAATTTGCAAAGAATGAATGTCAGGTGGGGAATCAATTTGGTCATGCATGAAAAAGTAAAAATTATGACCGAAACTATTTCTTCTTCCCATCAAGCTTCCTTACAAATTGATTGGACTTCGGCTATATTGCAAGATCATGTTGTCATTGCATCTTCATCATCTAGTGAATCAAAAGATGAAGATGATGAACCACCAGAGGACAATAAGGCATTCATGAAATTAATTTGGGAAGGGATAAAGAAAACATATTAAAAGATCAAAGGAAAGAAGAAAAAGAAGGATGAGCTATGCATTATGACACGTTCTGAGAGTGGTAATAGTAGTAGTAGTAGAGGAAAGAGAGGGAGGCACACATGATGGGAGCTGCAGGTTTAAGCTTTCTATTCTTTTCTTTTATTTTTCTTTTTAGATTTTTCTAGTTATTTTCTTTTCCATATGTGTGTGTGTGTGTATAATTTGTGATAAGTTGATCTAGTTGTAAGGAAATTAGTAACCATATAATTTGAATTGGATAGGAATATCAACTTGATGGAATCCTAAATTCTTTAAGTAGAGATGGAAGATCTTAAATTTTATTATCATTTAGACTTTGCAACATGAATATGCATTTTATCTACACTTACACACTAGTTTAAACTTGGGATGATGAGGATTACTTAATACTTATATATATATATATATATATATATATATATATATATATATATATATATATATATATATATATATATATATATATATAGAGAGAGAGAGAGAGAGAGAGAGAGAGAGAGAGAGAGAGAAATGTATATCAGCCCGCGGGCTGAGAGTACTCTCTCAGCCTGCGGTGACGTGGCTCAAATTGTCACCTCACTGACTCGCGGCACGCTTTTAGGTGACTGTTAAATTACCAAATACCCCTTATGAAAAGCAACTCTTTTTGGTTCCCTTCCTTATTGTTTATTATTATTTTCCCCCTTTTTTTGCCGCTCTTTATAGGATATTCTATATAAATTACTTTTCACCCTATTTCCTGACCTCTTTTTGAAAGATCTACTTTCACCTTTTCAGTCTGCGATAAACTTTTTTCTGAAAATATAAAATCTATTCAGATCAATTTTTTTCTGCAAAATATTTAATGTCGACGTCTGAGCAGTATACCGGCGATCTTAATATGGAAGATATTGCATCTGGTTCTACTTTCTCTCAGAATATTGAAAATATTGAAGGGTTGACATCTCTGCATGCCGATCAATAGGTTTTAATTGTTTATATATATTTTAAAAACAATTTCTTAAATATTTAATGTTTTCTCTTTAGACTATGAGGTACTGCGACCGTTTTAATATTCGGTCGCAATCTTATTTGAAAATAATCTCCGGCTGTAAATTCTTTTTTTCTAGGGTATGCGTCTTAGGTCGCAGTCTTTAGTAAGGAGTAATATATATTTCTTCACATACGGATAACTGCGACTTAGGTCATAGTCTTTAGTAAGGAGTAATATAGATTTCTTCACATGCGGATAACTGCGACTTAGCTCGCAGTCTTTAGTAAGGAATAATATAGATTTATTCACATACTGATAACTGCGACTTAGGTCGCAGTCTTCAATAAGGAGTATTATAGATTTCATGTCGTATGTGAAATCTTATTTTTATTTACTACGACTTAGGTCGCAGTCTTTAGTAAGAAGTAATATATTTCTTCTCATATGGATAACTGCGACCTTCGTCGCAACAGCTGATAAGAAGTAAATTGTTTTCATCTCTTATGCGACCTTGGTCGCATTTATATAACTTATATTTTAGAATACAGTGATATCTAAAAAATATTTATATTCATTTAATTCGTGTAAATTCTTTTTCTAGGATATGAATGCACATGCAGAAATGTCTGGAAGCTCAGATAAGTTTATAGGGAAACAGTTCCTGTCGCATATGGAAGCATACAATTTCTACAATTCTTTTGCAAGGAATAGAGGTTTTAGCGTGAGAAGAAAAAGTACAGATAAGTCACGGAAGCCTCCTCATGAGATGATTTGCAAAAAATTTTGCTGCAACAAGGAAGGTCTGAAGAAGTTGTGTGACAAAAGACAGGAGGGGCTTACAGTGCATCGTCGAGTTAACACTAGAGTAGGTTGTCCTGCTGAGATGCATATCCGTCTTCGTTTATTTTTGGACTCAACTCGATATTGGGTTATCACAAAATTTGTTGATACTCATTCACATGAATTGTCTAGCCCGGATAAGGTACATCACCATTACTCTCACCAGACTCATCGTTCAACAATTAGCAGAAGCATTATGAGCAATCTGGTTGATGTTGGAATGCGGCCTTCAAATATTTCCCGCGTTGTTAATGCAATGAGCCAGGGAGAAGGCTGTGAAGAAGTGCGCCCTCAACAAGTTATTGATTTCACTCGTCAACGTAGAAATAACTGCAATCATGAGTTTATTGCTATTATCAAATATTTTCAAGAGAAAGCCGAGACCGATCCAGAATTCTTCTTTTCAAGTGAAGTTGATAACGCGGGCACACTTAGAAGCATTTTTTGGGCTGATGGAAGAGCTATTTCCTCGTATCTGAGCTTCTGTGATGTGATCGTTTTTGACACCACATACAGAACTAATAACTTGAGCTTGCCATTTGCTCCATTCAATGGAGTAAATCATCACCGGCAGTCAATTTTGTTCGGCTGTGCAATGCTTGCTGATGAGCAGAGGGATACTTTTGTTTGGTTATTCCAAAAATGGCTCAAGTGCATGCATGGAGTTGAACCGAAGCTGATTATTACTGATCAGGATGCGCAGATTGGTGAGGCCATCAAGATTGTTTTCCTGACGTCTCGGCACCGTTACTGTTTCTGGCATGTACGGAAACATATTACCGAGCAACAAATCCCAATGGCTAACAAGTATGGAGAAGATATGGTCTCCGATTTCCATGCTTGGTACACCTCCCGCGATATAAGCACTTGTGAGGAACAATGGCGTCTGATGAGTGAAAAATATCAGTTAGAAGAAGAAGATGACAGTTGGTTGATGAAGATGTACAGGCTTCGTAGACATTGGGTTAATGCATATCTCAAGGATGTTTTCTGTGCTGGAATGACAACCAGTCAGAGGTCCGAGAGTATTAATTCCTTCTTTGATGGTTTTGTTAACTCAAACACTAAACTAGTGGAATTTGTTCACCAATATGATAAAGCCGTTGCTTCCCGTCGTGCATCTGAATCTCTTCAAGATTTTAGGGGTTTGAATTTTGTGCCCAATTGTACATCCAATCCATATGAGATACAGGTTTCGAAGTTGTATACACCGAAGATTTTTCAGTTGTTCCAAAAGGAATGGGCAGTTGTAATGACACTGTTTTCAGAAGAGGTGGAACATGACAAACCTGGATCAACATATTTGGTTGGTAATTTTTTAGAATCAAAAGATAGTTGGGAAAAGGTCAGTTATGATAAGCGAGAGGAACTTCATGTTTCTTGCAGTTGCTCGTTATTTGAAACAGAGGGTATCCTATGTAGACATATTCTGTGTATTTTGTGGCGCAATCACGTTACACATATACCGGAATCATATATACTTCAGAGATGGAGGTTGGATGCTCGTTACAAAAACATTGCAATTGAAAATGGCATGAGGCCTTTTCCCAGTCAAGGCACTCCACGGACGGCTAGATTGTGGATAGTTCGTTCAAAATTTAATGCAATTCTGGACATGGTCGCTGATTCTGATGAAAATATTTCAAAGTTGGAGGGAGTTTTGGAAAGTTTTGCCCAAGATACCACTAGAGAATACAGAGCAATGTCAGGAAATGATCATTCATCACATCCTAAGACTGCCGTTGGTTCCAGTGGATCCGTTGTCATATTGCGAGATGGTGAAGAATTGAATATACGTGATCCAATTGGTCCTGTACCAACCAAGTGGAGACCTAGAGCTGCATCCAGGCTTAAGTCTGGTTTTGAAGATTCTATATATCAGAAGGAAGTTAAGCATCGAAGATGTGGTAACTGCCAAGAGCTGGGCCATTACAGGACTGGTTGTCCGTTAATGGTATATTACATTAAACCTGTTAATCATTTTTTTTATAACGATTAATCTTTAAAATTCTTACTATTTATTTTTTTATTGGCAGAAGAAGTAGGTTTGGGTTGCCTCCATCTCGAAGGAACAAAGACTTCAATTTTTTATGAAGTGCGACCAGGGTCGCACAGTGTAGAGAGATTAAGTCGCATTCTGACACTGGCGTGTAATTATAATCAGATTTATTATCATTCTTTGATTTCTACTGTATTATTTCTGTATGTACTTGTACTTTAAAGTTCTAATGCTACAAAATTCTACTTTATAGTTTAATTTTTCTTGTACATAATGTAGTCAGAGACTTTGGTCGCAGTGTACATGGTTAATTGCGACCAAGGTCGCAGTATTGTTATTGATAAAGATGGCCAGCAACTGCAATCTAGGGTCACACTACATGTACTGCGACTTAGGTCGCAGTACGTTAGGTAGGTGTTTCCTTTATATTAACACGCATAGCGACTAAGGTCGCAGTGTTGTTGTTGATTAAAACATTGCCGCCATCAACTGCGAATAAGGTCGCATTGTATATTATTAGGACTGCGGCTATCAACTGTCGCAACCTTCTTTTTAAAATTTAGAGATGGTGAAGACTTAAGTCGCAGTACGTTAGGTATGTGTTTCCTTAATATTAACACGCATAGCAACCAAGGTCGCAGTGTTATTGTTGATTAAAACATTGCCGCCATCAACTGCGACCAAAGTCGCATTGTATTTTACTAAGGCTGCGGCTATCAACTGCGACCAAAGTCGAAACCTTCTTTTTAGAATTTTGAGATGGTGAAGACTTAAGTCGCTGTACGTTAGGTAGGTGTTTCCTTTATATTAACACGCATAGTGACGAAAGTTGCAGTGTTGTTGTTGATTAACACAATTACTGAAGGCATGTTTGTTTCTAACATCAGTACGCAATAGTAAAAGCCAAGTTGTAACAAATGAAGACTGTAAATAATCATTGGAACTTATAATAATAAATGTATATAAATGTGTATAAATTAAATCAATACAACAAAAAAATTATGCAATGAATTGCACTTGAAATATTTTTTACATTTATAAAAAAAAATTGTGGTATATCAATAATTTGTCAACTATCAGTCTTCATATGTCGTATGTCGTATAATGTCTGTTTCTTCATCCCAACTCTTCTCTACATCTGCAAGTATCATGTATGCAAGCTCACTTCTTAGTTTTTGTACATCAGCAACCGTAATAGCATCAACAGCTGATAGATGATAGCCAGACGCTATGCTTTCCATGTACTTGCATACATATATAGCGCAATCAACACTGAAATTTCCATAGAGCAATCATTAAATGAAATTAGATTTTGTACTAAAAAAAAGTAGAAAATATGAAATGAAATTAGATGTCAAAAATTTATATACCTGTTTGCTTGTTGGGGGCATTTTGCGTATTTTATTTTAATTTTTCTCATTAATTTTTTGGAATGAATCTCAAAAATCTCTAATAATCTTTCTTTCTGCAATGTCTATAGGAACAAAAATTTGATTAATTGCAAGTTTCCAGTAATCAAAATATTAAATTTCAACTCACCATTATTCTTGCATCTCTTTGGTAAATGTTTGTTATACTACCTTTTTTGTCAGCTGGGACCAAAGAGTTGTAAAAATTCACTCTTCTGTGGAGCAATCGAATACCAGTAAGGTCCAGTGAAATCCCGGCTCGTCGGCACTATGTTTGTGATTGATCGGGAAGAACATGTACTGCACGTCAGCTGTCCAGTTTTTCAACAGCTTCTGCTTGATGAAATGACCTTCCAGATCTTCAATTTTATTTATAACACCGTGCTGCGGACAAGAAAAAAAATTTAAATCAAATACAAAATGAATTTAAAATATAACAAAAAATTAATTAAAATTAGGAGTCATTAAGTCAAGACAAGACACTGCGATCAAAGTCGCAGCGTTTCTTACTATCATATTTTAAAACTGCGACCTTAGTCGAAGTACATGCCTACACAGTGATAGAGAACATGACTTAGTCGCAATATATTTTAATTACCTTAGTCGCAGCTGCGACCTTAGTCGCAGTATATTATTTAGTCGCAGTACATGAGTTAGTGGCAGTACATTTTAATTATAAACTGCGACCTTGGTCGCAGGTCGCAGCTCCGACCTTGGTCGCAGGTCGCAGCTGTTACATTTGTCGCAGTACCTGAGTTAGTAGCAATACATTTTAATTATAAATTGCGACCTTAGTCGCAGTGCATGTGTTAGTAGCAGTACATTTTAATTATACACTGTGACCTTAGTCGCAGTACATGATTTATGCCTACACAGAGATAGAGAATATTAGTAATCTGTTCCAGAGTTGATATTACATTAAACCGTAAAGGAGAAAGTAGATTTTTACCCAAGCTTCGCTTCGGAAGAATATGCTTTTTAATCTTTCTCTTTTCTCAAGATGCTGCATGTAGAAATGAATTATATTTGCATCTAAGTCTCTACTGAACATCAGGTCCTCAATGTCATTCCTTGAAATGATGATTGCATTATCGGTATCCTGATACGCAGTAGAACTGCAAGATATTCAAAACAAAGTTAGTAATTTAATTGTTCTTATATAAAGGTATAACAGAAAATTTTTGATATGAATTAACTTACTCAGAGTAGGACTTGTCGAAGAAATTTTTTATAAGAGCTTGTTGATGGGGCTGCAGAATTCTGTATGATGTGGTTTCGGTCAATTCTCTCGATTTTGGCTCAGTAGAGAAAATCTCTTTGTCGCCGAAACCAGCGGTAGAACTCGCAGCCGCAGGCTGTGGAAGAGGATTTTCATTTTTTTCTTCTTCTGTTTTGGATAAACAAAGTCAGAGTCATCGCGGTCTCTTTCAGCGCGCTTGCGTTCTTTGACTCCCCTCTCTATTGTTCCTTTAGAGGTTTCCAAAACAGCTTCTTTTGAGGATTGCTTCTGAGGCGGAGTATGTTCTTGAATTTTTTTTTCAGAAGCACTATCTTTTTGGGGTTCTTGAATCATTTGACTTATATCCACAGAAAATTTTTGCATATCTTCCCCATAAAAATTTAAAATAGATTCAGAACCCATTATTTTATCCTCTTCCAGTTTTTTCTTCTTCTCCTCTTCAGCCTGCTTCTCCATCTGCTCCTTCATTCTTTTGTTCTCCATCTGCGCCTTCCTCCTCTTCTTCTCATTCTCTTCCTCTTCCCTCTCCTCCTCCTCTCCTGCCCCTCCTCTTCCCTCCTCCTCTTCTCCTTCTCCTGCTCCTCCTTTTCCCTCCTCTTCTTCTCCTTCTCCTCTTCTTCCCTCATTCTCCTTTCATTCTCCTCCTTTTCCCTTCTTCTATTCTCCTTCTCCTTCTCCTCCACTTCTCTCCTCCTGTTCTCCTTTTCCTTCTCTTCTTCCCTCTTCTTCTCCTTCTCTTTCTCTTCCTCTTCCCTCTTCCTCCTTTCATTCTCCTCCTCTTCCCTTCTTCTATTCTCCTTCTCCTTCTCCTCCACTTCTCTCCTCCTATTCTCCTTTCCTTCTCTTCTTCCCTCTTCTTCTCCTTCTCCTTCTTCGCAGCAGCGGCTGCTCTCAGCAGCTCTTCTTCTTCCTCTTCTTTAACCTTTAATTTCCTCTGCTGCCTTTTTTGGTTTTTCTTCTCTCTTTTTTCTCTCCTTTTTAATTTTAATTCAGCCTTGAGTCTTTTCTCAGTCTCCATATTTTCAATCTTTTTTTCAAGCTGAGAAACATAATCTCTCAAGTGCTGATTTTCAGACCACAAATGTTTTATTTCTTCTGCTTGAACATCCGGTGGAGGTGGCAAATAACTTTCAAAAATTGGTTCTTGCTCACTCATTTCAGCCGGTTCTGGCTCCTTTTCCGCCGGGATGTCAGCTTCATTATATGTATGGCCTCCTTCATCTCCTTCACTTTCACCTTCTTCTTCTTCTTTTTCTTCTTCTTCATCTTCACCTTCATCTTCTGCTACTTCTTCTTCCTCCTCCTCTTCCCCTTCAACAGGAAGGCCAACCATATTTTTTTCAGCATTAGAGATGTTGGCCATTCGACTCAAAATCTGAAAATAAACAGAAAAAGGTAAGCTAAAAGTAAAACAATGAAATAATGATACTGCGACCATGGTCGCAGTTTATTTATGAAATATTTTGGATAAGAATGCAACCATGGTCGCAGTATGTTTGTCGTGCACAAATTTATCTGCCAAGACATGCAGCTCAACACTGTGACCATGGTCGCAATTCTGTTGAAAAGGGTATTTTCAAGAGAATGCGACCATGGTCGCACATTATTTGTCAGGCAGAAAACGAACTGCGAAAGGTGCAGCTCAATACTGCGACTATGGTCGCATTTTATTTGTACTACACATAAAAAGAAGTTTAACTTACAATATTGCTGTCAATCTTTTTTAGATCAACTTCAAGTAGAGATCTGCTAATAT
>JAVJIF010032480.1:0-102500 GCA_038442645.1 Agave tequilana | reverse complement strand
CTAGCTAAAAAAAGAGTTGTATGTAATAAAAAGTCTAATGATCAATTAGTTAGGTTCTCAAGAAGCCTTGTTATTTACACGAAAGAGAGTTAGATAAGTTATATGTATAAAATATATATATAAAAAAAAATAAAAAAAAAGAGAAGTGCTTAAAGGACAACGAAGTGGTGATACTTCGAACTTCTCCATTATGAATAAAAATTTTAAATATGAAAGTTTGAATCAAAATCCCAAGTTAAAACTACCACATGTTCACAAAAATGCATAGGATTGCAAACTTAGGAAAGATGATAATATTTGCTAAGATTTAAAATTTTCTATAATTAGATGATAAGATTGTTGATAGGAGATTGAATTTGAATTTGATTGTTTATGGTAACTATGTTGTTAGCCCAAAGGCCCTTCACCTTAGTTTTGATGATGACTAACTTATGAAGGTTAGTTACTAATGATCCTGTATTTATATAGTTTTAGTTATTGATCAAGATCTTAGTAGGTGTGTTTAGCTTCAACAAAGGATTCAAAGTCAAGTTTTGGAGCTAACATATGACGATTCAAGAGCTCGCGCGTCAAGATCATATCTAGTACTCAGAAGGAGTCAAGCTCTATGCATTGAGTTTGATCGATCCGTCTTAAAGATGAAGATCGATGAGAAGACTTCAGTTTATTTAGTTTGTTTAGTTTAGATCTTGTGATTAGTCTTGATATGTTCAAGTACATACACACAAGTTCAAAAGTTTATTAGTTTTGATTTAACCGTTTTGAATTTTCAAGATCATATCTTAGTTTTCATGAATAGATAGAATCAAAATAAGTTTTACATCTTTATATGTATATTGAATTTCATTCATATACATTAATGTTTCATAATGCTTAAAAACTTATTTTGAGTAGTTCATGTGTTTCAAGTTTTGTTTTTGACAAAACTTAGTTTTGAATTTATTGTCAAACCATAGATATATTTTTTATATGTGTATTGGATTCTATCCATACACACTATGCTTCAAATGAGTTTAAATATCATGTTTTTATATTTATACAAGTTTGAGAAAAATCGATTTTTCATTTAAAAGTTGATTTTTTGATAATACGGTTTCCGGTTTAAAGCTAAATTCTAGGCCTCAAAAGTAGTTCAAATAGTTTGTAATATGTGTTAATTTTTGGTCACACATATTTGTACTTCAAATATTTATATAAACTTAATTTTGTGAAATTTATAGAGCTTTATGGGATTTTATAGGTATTTAAAAGCCAATATTTCAAACCCTATAACCCTGATTTTTGGGCTACTAACGGTCGACCGACCGGTCGATCGAAGCCTGGCTCGGTCGACCGACATGCACAGAAGTGCACAGGTTTTAGCGATTGACCGATCCAGAGAGTCTGCTCTCGATCGACCGACCCAGAGGGGGACCTCTCTGGTTGTGACCTCGGTCGATCGGGTGGTCGACCGATAGTGAGAAAAATCTCACTGTGCCTTGGTGCGGTCGACCGACAATCCCAACGGTCGAAAATCCGACCATTGATGGTCGACTGGGCGGTCAACTGATAGGTCATTTTTGACCTGTTCTGGACCCCAACGGCTATATTTTCAAGGCCCTATAAATATTGGTCTTTGAGGGTTGTTTTTATCAAGATTTTGAAGAGCAAATTTTTCCATCTTCTTAAGTGTTTTCAGCAAGTTTTAAAAAACAAGTTTTAGAGCTTAATCTCTCTATCTTTATTTTTGTCTCAAAATTTTGAAAAATCAAAAGATAACAAGTTTTGGGATTCTAGTTCTTGTCCAAAATTTTTATATCATTTCTAGAGTTTTCTCAAGAGTTTTCTTTGTTCTTTCTTTTCCAAATACTTTATTTTCTGACATACTTGAGCTATCATCTCAAATCTATCTTTAAGATCTTTGTATTGTGAGAAAAATTGTTTGTGATTTTTCAAGATCACTAAGAGAGTTTGTGATCATTGGATCACTAAGTTTTATTTCTTCTTTGCTTTGTGCTTGCCTTAGTGCCTACCTCTTGTGTAGAGGTTTGTATTTGAGAGAGTGAATTTGTGTACTCCCGGTGTTAAATTATAATTCCTCAGTGGAGATCCCTTTGTGAAAGGTCCTGTGTGCACATAGTAGAAATCCTTCTATGTGAAGGTGGGGACGTAGATCAGTGGCTCGAACCTCGAAACATATCCCTGTGTTTGCGTTTGATTCACTATCTCTCAACCCTCTCTCTTTATATCCTACATTGTTATTACTTGTTCATATTAATATGCTAGATATAGTTTGTGTACCTACACTTGTGTTCAACCAAGAGAGCTTATAAAGCACCATAACTCTTAGTATAGAGGAATCTAGAGGAGTAGTTCCAGAGCCCTTCACGGAGAATTCAGGCTCACTCTTGGTTACACATAGTGTGTTTGCAATTAGAGTTTAATTCCGCATTATTTATCATTAGATTAACACTACACCTATTCACCCCCCTCTAGGTGTACTTTCAATTGGTATCAGAGCCTATGCTCCTGATATGCAGTTTAACTACCTAGGAGAGTGATTTTGGATTGCTAATCTAATCTATTGCTTTGCACACATATTTATATATACTTATGGATTTTCTTACTCCACTCATGTATGATGTTTCTAACATTGATATAAGAAAGTTTAAGATGAGTGCATATCTTAAAGCCCTAAAATTGCATGTTTATCTTGCCACTACCAAGAAATCATATTTTAGTAATGACAAATACATTGAGGCTAATGCACAAGCCATAGAGGCCCTTAGGCAAACACTAAGCAAAAAATATTTTTCTTTGATTTCTTATTGTGATTTCGCTTTTACAGTGTGAAACACATTGACTTCTCTCGAGCAACAAACAACAAACAATGTGGAGAGAAAACTAGTAGAGATGAGTCCGACTAAGCTTGCTTCATGATCCAAGGGAATGACTCGCTTGAGATAAAATTAGAACCTCAACTAGATGATTGTTCTAGTTCTTCAAATGATGATCATGCTATAAATGCACATGTTTTAAATAAATAACTATCCATATTTTGTGAAAACTTACTTTCAAAGTACAAAACTTTGAAAAGAAAGAGTTTTGATTTATTAGAAGAAAATAGAAATTTATTTTCAAAATTTGATTTAGTTTTGCAAGAGAGGGTTGAGATTTCAAGTGAAAGAGATTACTTGAAAACCCAACTTGACCTTGCCTTGAAAGAAAATAAATTTTAAAAATAAAAATAATTTTGATCTTATTTTGAAGAAAAATGAGGTTCTGTTTTCAAAACTAGTTTTGTTTTAAAAGAAAATGATTCCTTAAAAAACAAAATTGTTTTAATTTCAAAAGAATTGAATTTAGTTTCAAAGGAAAAGTTTCTTTGAAAAATGATTTTGATGCTCATGTTTGCCATGCTACTATACCTTCATCTTCTTGTTTTTCTATTGCATGCTCCACTTCTTCTACTATTGATGATGATATACATGCTTTGAAGAAGAGTGTAGATTGTTTGGGCTTCACTTTGAACTTATATGCTATGAACCACAAACGGCTGGAATCCATGTTTCGAAAGAAACATGCTCCACATATGCATGCACACCAATCACGGCATACACATGCTCATCATGCTCACACATATGATTCTTTATATGCTAATGTGTACACTTGTACACATTATGAACGTACGAGCCACTTTGCAAAATTTTGTTATGATAGATTAAATGATTTAAATTTTACAAGTAAGTTTGTTTGGGTTAAGAAAGGTGCTAACTCCCATGGACTTAAGAAAGTATGGGTACCAAAATCTACCCCTATTTCATTTGATGTAGGTGTGGGCTCTCACAAGACGTGAGGGTATTGGTCCTTGGTAGTGGATACGATTGAGCTCAATGGACACAGCTTAGGATGCATCACTATCAAGGATATTTAGGTGGATGGACCACTATGGTTTGAATACCTAGAGATTGTTTCATATGGTTTGGTAACTATATCTAGCTCCTTGTTTATGTTTACGTGCTTTCGTTGATGATTTTTAGCATGTTGTGTTTTTCATGTTCATTATGTTAAATGCAATATTTATTAGACTTGTGATATACATATATAATCTTTGAGATACACCCATGTTAATATGGATTTATACTTATTTTTATTCTCAATTATCGCATAGCTATTGTGTATATCTTAGCGATAATAATATTTACATTTACCCTAATGATCATGTTTATTTATGTTTTGTACTTCATTGCTCTTGTGTACTCATTATATGTACTTGTATAACCTAGTTTTGATGATTTTTACATCTTTACTTGAATTTCCTATTTTTGTACATGTTTTTATATTTAGCTTCATGCATATGTTAATTTTGTCCATAATTATAACTAAACATGTTTATCCTAGAGTCACTTGCTTTCATGCAGTATTTTTTTATGGACTCGTTTATGTTTAGGATATGTATGTATAATTTACTTTAGATAAAACATATATATTGAAGTTTGTTTAGTTTTAATAAAAAATAAAGTTTTGGTAATTTAATGTTTTTGAGGAAGAAATTTTGATTGAGTTTCAATGTCTTATGTCCATGCAAATGTTTCTTATATGATTCTTGTGCTCTACATCATCTTGTTTACTCATGATTTTGGATTCATGAGAATCTTTATATTTTATAGACTTTGAGTGTCAATTATTGTGTATCTAGCATGCTATCATGGTTATATATTTATTTTATTCCTCACTTGAAGGATTTAGTACTAGTTTTCAAAATTATTTTTAAACTAGTCTTTATTCTTCAATTTGGTAGTGATTTTCAAATTATGCTAAAATGATTTTCAAATCTTATTTTTGAAAACCCACACCTTCAATGGGCGGTTGGATGGGCAACCATGCCTTGTATATCTTTATTGAATATCTTTTAAATATGTGCATGAAAGGGAGGTAGGTATAAGTTATACACATGACTTCAAAAGTAATTCATTTCTATATACTCATATTTGCTTTCTATGTATATGTATGCACCATAGTTTAATTGATATTATATATTGCTCTAATCGTACATGCAATGATGTTTTTCATTTGCTTATTTTACTATGTCCATACATTTTTAGCACATATAGATTTTATGCTAAGCTTAATTTAGTTCTTAATGATAATTAATATATTTACAAGCTTGTGCATTATTTTTATTGGTATTTCATAAAGGGGGAGAGATTTTTGTTTTATCTTTCAATTAGTATCTTACTCTCACTCTTTATGATGAAAAATATTTTATTTTGGTATATGCTAAAATTTTCGATATTGGTATCAATAATATTTTTTGGTATTACTCTCAAATTGGTATCTTTATTGCAAAGTGATTTTAGTGTTACCTAAAAATTAATTTTTACTTTCAATTGGTATCATGTCCTTCTATTGGTATCAATTGGTAAAAAGATTGTTTCATTTTAATTGATAAAAAGATTATTTCACTTTCAATTGATTTCTTTCATTGATTGTTTTTATTGGTATCAAAATTTTATTGGAAAATATGTTTTATTGGTAATGTTTGTTTTTTCTCACCCCTTTGTTGATGAGTAACAAAAAGGGAGAGAAATATCTGTGTTTATATATGCATGTTTGATTAAATTATTTATGCATATATCATATGTTTCATGATTAGTATTGCATATCTTTTATTATTATTTATTGGAATTTTAAGCCTACATTGACTATCTATTTGTTTATTTTCTTTTTGCATAAGTTAAGGGGAAGCTTCTATGAAGCTTATTCTTAATATATACATATATAACCTCAGGGGGAGATTGTTGGCCCAAAGGCCCTTCATCTTAGTTTTGATGATGACTAACTTATGAAGGTTAGTTACTAATGATCTTGTATTTATATAGTTTCAGTTATTGATCAAGATCTTAGTATGTGTGTTTAGCTTCAACAAAGGATTCAAAGTCAAGTTTTGGAGCTAACATGTGATGATTCAAGTGTTGGCCCAAAAGGTTACACTCTCCATTTGTTTAGAGTTTTGATGATAACAAAACAAATAAGAGCTATTTGGTACTAATAAGTTTGTTTAAGATAAGTTTCAGGTTAGTACCATATTTGGAGGCCATTGCTTAGCTTTTACAAGAACTTCTAGGTTCATGAAGTAAAGAAGGCGTTTTGCACATCTAGGAAGGAACATAGAAGAGAAGGCTCTAGCAAGGCATTGCATGGCTCAAGACTTCAAGATTACTCAAGATAATTCATTAGATTTGTTTCTAGTTTTATAGTTTTGTTAAAGAATAGTGAATAGGTTTGAAGCTCTAACACACACGTTTTTGCGCACATCTTATTTCCAAAAATATTTCCTATAATATGTACGAAATATTTTAATATACAATCTTCTGTTTACAAATTCATTATTATATTTTATACTTATCCCTATTCAAAAATATTTTATTAAAAATCAAATCATCTTCAAAATTCTGTTTTTGTTTTGGCCTTTGACCTAAGCCGGTCGACCGTCCGGTCAGCCGACCCTGTGTCAGGTCAAGACGGTCGACCGACCCAGTCGACCGAGGTTCTGGCAGCAGTGCGTATCTGTGTGCACGTTTCACGGTCGACCGGAACCTGTCTGACTGTAAGACATTTGCTCTCTATATTTTTCGGCCGACCGGGCGGTCGACCGAGAGCCGACAACGGCTCTTATTTTTGAACTCCGGTCGACCGACCGGTCGACCGGAATAGCCATTTGTACAGTAACGGCTATAATTTTAAACATGTTTCATTTTGTCTTTTTCTCCCTAATAAGTGTTTAAATGTTATTTGCTGACCCTAATACTTCCTAATTGGCCTTAAGTATGTTTTATCTCTAAACCCTAGCCCTCTACTATAAATAGGGGTGTTTGGGGAGAGGTTCAAAACAAGAAAAATTTGCAAAAGTTTCAAAAGTTTAAGGCATTCAAAAGAGCTTTGTTTCTTGGTGTTTGTGCTGAATATTTCTCTTATTTTCTGAAGTGTTTTCAAAACTCTCTGATTTCTTTTCTCTTTTCACTTACACACAAGAGCTTCAATCCTCTCATCATTCTACAAGGATTTTTGTAAGGGAAGAGACATTTTCAAAAGAGAGTTTGTGGTCTTTTGATCACCAAGAGAGAACTTGTACTTGAGATTGTGGAGTTGGGTACTACGGTGTATTTGTAACATCTTTATGAAGTTATAGTGGTTAGAAATCCTTCTGGGGAAGGCGAGGACGTAGAGCTAGGTGCTCGAACCTCGAAAAAATTCTCGGTGTTTGCGTTTGGTTTACTTGCTCTTGCTTCTTGCTTTACTTTCATTGCTCTTATTACTTGCTCTCTATTTTCATTGCAATATTCACTTGTGTTCATTCATCTTGTCAATCAAAGTCCCATACAACAAGATTGCATTGTGCACCTCCAACTCATATCCAGAGGAATCACGAGGAAGGAGTTCAGAGCCCTTAACGGGGAATGCGGCTTCTAGTCTTGTTTTGGGAGATTGTTGCATCATAATTTTTATTTGTGCATTGATTAGCATTATCACCTATTCACCCCCTCTAGGTGATTTTCAATTGGTATCAGAGCTTGGACTCTAGGTTTGGCTTAACATCCTTAGAGAGATCCTAAAAATTTGCTTATCAACTTTTGCATTCATCCATTCATTCACTAGTAAACATGGCCGACAAAATCAAAACCCCTCCTAAATTTGATGGACTTAATTTCCCTATTTGGAAGGTTAGGATGACTATCTTTTTACAATCTTTAGGTAGCATAGTGGCAAAATCCTTGACCAAACCCTATGTTAGACCCGATAGTGATGAAAGCACATGGTCCGACTTTACCTTTAGAGAATACGAGGCTAACTCCAAGGCCCAAAATTCCCTTATAACCGCCTTGAATGAGGATGGCCTTACACGAGTAATTCATTGCCAATCCGCCTATGAGATTTGGCAACACTTGTTGGTCACACACGAGGGGACATCACAAGTCAAGAGAGCTAAGATAGATCTCTTGAGGTCCCAATATGATTCTTTTAAAATGATTGATGATGAAACTGTTGGCCCAAAAGGTTACACTCTCCATTTGTTTAGAGTTTTGATGATAACAAAACAAATAAGAGCTATTTGGTACTAATTAGTTTGTTTAAGATAAGTTTCAGGTTAGTACTATCTTTTGGAGGCCTTTGCTTAGCTATTGCAAGAATTTCTAGGTTCATGAAGTAAAGAAGGCTTTTTGCACATCAAGGAAGGAACATAGAAGAGAAGGCTCTAGCAAGGCATCGCATGGCTCAAGACTTCAAGATTGCTCAAGATAATTTATTAGATTTGTTTTTAGTTTAGAGTTTTGTTAAAGATTAGTGAATAGGTTTGAAGCTCTATCACACACGTTTTGCGCACATCTTGTTTCCAAACATATTTCCTATAACATGTACAAAAATAGTTTGTATACAATCTTCAACCTACAAACTTACTTTGATATACCTATTCATGTGTTTTAAGTTTTGTGTTTTATCAAAACTATTTTTGGAATTTATGACAAAAACTATAATATACATATGTTTCATGTATATAGGATTATATCCATATGCATCATGCTTCAAAGTGTTTAAATATCATATTTTTGTATTTAGAAGAGTTTTGGACAAAACGTATTTTCTATTCAAAATCCAAGTTTTAGAAAATACAGTTTTTTTTTGGATTTTGGTAAAAATGATAAGAGACAAAAATAGTTCATATTGATTGATATTTGAGCTAAACTTTTTACCACATGTTTATATATCAATGCAAAATGATAAAACTATTTTTGGTGATTTTTAGGAGTGTTAAAAGATTTTTCAAAATATTTTTAAACAGTTTTTCTGACCCAGTTTCCTGTTCCAGACTTCAACCAGTCGACTAGTCTTCTGACAAGTCGACTTGGCTTGAATTCGGTTGACTGGGTCGGTCGACCGACGTGCACAAATCTGTGCACGTTTGGCAGACATTGGACGGTCGACCGTCCGGGTCGACCGGGTCTGAGAGCAGAGCTCTCTGTTTGTTTGGGTCGACCGGCCGGTCGACCGTAGCCTGCAACGGCTATTTTTTTGTACTGGCGGTCGACCGGCCCGGTCGACCGAGCTAGCCGTTTGAACAGTAACGGCTATTTCTCTGAGCTGGTTTATTTTTGTCCTTTTCTCACTTAAGTGTGTTTAAGTGACATGTTTTGGTTTTAATACTTTCTGATTAGCCTTAAATAAGTTTTATCTCTAAACCCTAGCCCTCTCCTATAAATAGGGGTGTTTAGGGAGAGATTGATTACTAGAAAAATTCTCAAAATTTCCAAAAGTTTAAGGCATTCAAAAAGACTTGGTTTCTTGGTTTTTGTGCTAAAATTCTCTCTCATTTTCTGAAGTGTTTTCAAGAACTCTCTGATTTCTTTTTCTTTTCTCCTTGCACACAAGAGCTTCATTCCTACTCATTATTCTCTAAGGACCTTTGTAAGGGAAGAGAATTTTGCAAGAGAGAGTTTGTGGTCTTTTGACTACTAAGAGATTGCTTGTACTTGAGATTGTGGAGTTGGGTACTCCGGTGGATTTGTAACATCTTTGTTATAGTGGAAGTGGTTGGAATCCTTCTGGGGAAGGCGGGGAAGTAGAGCTGGGTGCTCGAACCTCGATAACAATTCTCGGTGTTTGCGTTTGGTTTACTTGCTCTTGTTACTTGCTCTATTTTCATTGCTCTTATTACTTGCTCTCTACATTCATTGCTATATTCATTTGCTTTGTGAGATTGTTGCTTCATAATTTTTAAATTGTGCATTGATTAGCATTATCACCTATTCACCCCCCTCTAGGTGATTTTCAATTGGTATCAGAGTTTGGACTCTAGGTTTTGGCTTAACATCCATAGAGAGATCCTTAAAATTTGCTAATCAACATTTGCATTCCATTTGTCATTCACTAGTAAACATGGCTGATAACATCAAAACCCCTCCTAAATTTGATGGACTCAACTTCCCTATTTGGAAGGTTAGGATGACTATCTTTTTGCAATCTTTAGGTAGCTTAGTAGCTAAATCATTGACCAAACCCTATGTTGCACCCGATAGTGATGAGAGCACATGGACCGACTTCAACTTTAGAGAATATGAGGCTAACTCTAAGGCTCAAAATTCCCTCTTAACTGCCTTGAATGAGGATGACCTTACACGGGTAATTCATTGCCAATCCGCCTATGAGATTTGGCAACATTTATTGGTCACACATGAGGGGACTTCACAAGTTAAGAGAGCTAAGATAGATCTCTAAGGTCCCAATATGAATCCTTTAAAATGATTGATGAAGAATCTATTGATTGTATGATTACTAGATTTACTAAAATCACCAATGCTCTTTCTTCTTTAGGTGATGACATCTCCAATGATCAAAAGGTGCAAAAAGTGATTCGGGCACTTCCTACATCATGGGAGATCAAGGCCACCACCTTAAAAGAATTGAACGACAAGGATGAGATGGACCTCATTAGTCTCATTGGGAACCTAAAAACTCATGAGATGGAAAAGAAAGTAAAAGAAGAGGCCGCTCCACTAAAGAAGAAATCCATAGCCTTTAAGTCTTCATCCACTCTTGAAGACGATGAAGAAGAAGATGAGGAGCTATCACTACTTGTTCGCAATGTGAAGAGAATGTACCGGAGGAACAAGCTCTACTTCCGAAGTAAATTTGAAGGCAAAGAGGAGAGGAGAATTATATGCTACAATTGCCGAAAACCCGGACACATCATGGCGGATTGCCCGGAGTTCAAAAAGAAGATGACCTCCTCCTTCAAGCCAAAGAAACCGGAAGAAAAGAAAGCGTACAAGGCAACTTGGGATTCAGAAAGCGAGTCCGAGGAAGAGGCGGATGTAGCGAATATGTGTTTCATGGCAAACACACCAAAGGTAACCCCTCAATCTCTTGATGATGAAGATGATGAATTAAGCAAAGAAGTTCTTATTCATGCCTTTATTGAACTTTCAGAAACCTATGACAATAAAAAGATTGAATGCTCTAAATTGGAAAAAGAAGTTGCTTTTCTCAAAAAATCAACTTGCTATTATTTCTAAAGAAAAAGATGAAATTTCTTCAAATCTCATTTCTACCCAAAATGAATTTTGTGCTTACAAAGTTGCTTGTAAAGCAAAATTTCCTAAAATTGATGAAAAAGAAATTTCTTCTTTGAAAACTAGAATTGTTGAATTTGAAAAGACTTTAAAGGATTGTGCTTTTAACACTAAGAAACTTGAAGAAATGTTTTCTAAAAAGCACACCTCTCATGCTAAAGATTCACATGTTAAGATTCCTCATGCTCACACTACACATAACACTTCTCATGCTAAATCTTTTCATGCTCACAAATCACACGCTCACTATGCTTTTAAATATGGTAGAGTGTATAGATGCATATATTGTGGTAAGAATGGACATTTGGCTAAATTTTATTATGACCAAATAAATAGAACCAATAATCTTGTTTGGGTTAATGAAACTAACTCTTTAGGACCCAAGAAAATGTGGGTACCAAAATCAAGTCATAAATTATTTGATGTAGGTACACACCAAGGCTCCAAGACGTATGGAGCGGTGGTATCTTGATAGTGGTTGTTCAAGATACATGACGTAGGACATCAATAACTTTACAACCCTATCAAGGTACGAGGAAGGTGGCTCCGTCACCTTCGGGGATGACTCCAAAGGCACTATCATCGGTATAGGTAACAATCAAATTGGTTCATCTCCTACTATAGAAAATGTTGTACATGTTGATGGTTTGAAACATAATTTGCTTAGCATTAGTCAATTTTGTGATCGTGGACTTAAAGTTGTTTTTGATGATTCTTCTTGCAAGATCTTTGATGTTAAAACCAATGATTGTATTCTCACCAGTTTTCGTGATGATAATGTTTATATCATTGACATGCTTAATGTGGATTGCTCTACTAAATGCTTAAATGCTTTTGATGAAAATTCTTGGCTTTGGCATAGAAGATTAGGACATGCATCTTTTGACCATCTTTCTAGGATTAATTCTAAGGAATTGGTGAAGGGTATACCTTGCTTGAAGTTTGAGAAAGACCGCATTTGTGGTGCGTGCCAACTTGGGAAACAAACCAAGTCTTCCTTCAAATCAATCAAGGATATCATGTCAACTAGGCCTTTAGAATTAATTCATATGGATCTTTTTGGACCTACTAAAACTAAGAGCTTAAATGGTAGTAGATTTGCATTTGTTTTAGTTGATGATTTTTCCGTTTCACTTGGGTTTTCTTCTTGGAACACAAAGATCAAGCTTTTTCTCATTTTAAGATTTCCGAAAAAGAGTTGAAAAAGAAAAGGGTTTTTTGATTTTGAGAATAATGAGTGATAGAGGTGGTGAGTTTGTTAACCAACTCTTCATGACTTATTGTGATGAAAAGGGAATTAAGCATGAAATGTCTTGTCCTAGAACTCCACAACAAAATGGAGTTGTAGAAAGGAAAAATAGAACACTTCAAGAGATGGCTAGGACAATGATAAGTGAGTATGACCTCCCTCAATATCTATGGGCCGAGGCCGTAAACACCGCATGTTATATATCAAATCGTATTTATTTATGTAAAAATTCTTCCAAAACATCTTTTGAAATGTATCATTCTAGAAAACCTAATGTTGCATATTTCAAAGTTTTTGGTTGCAAGTGTTTTGTTTTGAACACTAAAGATAACTTGGGTAAATTTGATGCTAAGGCTTATGAAGCAATCTTTGTTGGATATTCTACAACTAGTAAAGCTTATAGAGTATTCAATAGATCTTCACTTACCATTGAAGAATCCATGCATGTTAAATTTGAAGAATCTAATGTGTTTGTTGAGAATGGTGTAGAGATTGAACCATTAGGTGAAGACATGGAGAGACTATCCTTGAAGGACTCACCCGCTCAAGATGATAAGCAAGAACAAATTGGTGACGTTCAAGAGGATAAAGAGGAAAGCTCTCAACCGCTTCCTAAAGCTTGGAGATATGCTACAAATCATCCCAAGGAGCTCATCTTAGGTGATGCATCTAAAGGGGTAACAACTCGCTCCAAACTCCATGACCTATGTGGTAACTTTGCTTTCATTTCTCATTTTGAACCCAAAAGCATCCTCGAAGCCGAGGCGGACTCATATTGGTTGCTAGCCATGCAAGAGGAACTCAATCAATTTGAGCGCAACCAAGTTTGGCACCTTGTTCCTAGGCCCCACGATAGACCAATAATTGGTACTAAGTGAATCTTTAGAAACAAGATAGATGAGTCCGAAAATGTGATTAGGAATAAAGCTAGGTTAGTGGCCCAAGGTTACACTCAAGTTGAGGGAATTGACTTTGAGGAGACCTTTGCACCCGTAGCACGGCTTGAAGCCATATGGATGACACTAGCTTTTGCATCTTTCAAAAATTTTAAACTTTTTCAAATGGATGTGAAAAGTGTATTTTTGAATGGTTTTATAAATGAAGAAGTTTATGTTGCTCAACCTCCCGGTTTTGTTGATCATATTCATTCCGATTTTGTTTTTAAACTTGATAAAGCTTTGTATGGATTGAAACAAGCTCCAAGAGCTTGGTATGAAAGGATTTCTAGTTTTCTAATTTCAAATGATTTTATTAAAGGCAAAGTAGATACAACACTATTCACTAAGCATGTTGATAATGACATTTTAATTGTGCAAATTTATATTGATGATATAATTTTTGGTTCTACTAATGAGTTTTTATGCAAGGAATTTGAAAAGGTTATGCAATGTGAGTTTGAAATGTCTTCAATGGGTGAGCTTAATTTCTTTCTTGGACTCCAAATCAAGCAATTGCAAGATGGGAACTTCATATGTCAAGCCAAATACGCAAAGGAACTCGTAAAGAAGTTTGGACTTGAAGACTCAAAGGTTTCCAACACTCCCATGGCAACTACCACCAAGCTTGATAAGGATGACCAAGGTAAAAATGTTGATATTAAATTGTATAGAAGCATGATAGGTAGTCTTTTGTATTTGACGGCAAGTAGGCTGGATATCATGTTTAGTGTGTGTCTTTGTGCTAGATTTCAATCGTGTCCCAAAGAGTCCCATCTTATTGCGGTAAAACGTATTATTCGTTATATTAAGGGAACGGTTGGAATGGGTCTTTGGTATCCGAAAACTGGAGATTTCTCAATGACGAGTTATTCGGATGCCGACTATGCGGGTTGTAGAGTAGATAGAAAGAGTACTAGTGGGACATGTCAATTTCTTGGTAATTGTCTTGTTTCATGGTCCTCTAGGAAACAAAATTTTGTAGCTCTCTCAACCGCCGAGGCGGAGTATGTTGTCGCGGGGGCTTGTTGTGCACAAGTCCTTTGGATGAAACATACTCTCCTTGATTATGATTTGCATTATAACCATATAAAAATATTTTGTGATAATACTAGTACTATTCATATGACTAAGAATGCAAATCAACATAGTAAGACCAAGCACATTGAGATTAGATATCACTTTCTTAGAGATCATTTTGAGAAAGGAGATATAGATATTGATTATATTTCTACGGATTTGCAACTTGCCGATATTTTCACTAAACCACTTGATTTTGCTAGATTTTCATTCATTTGTGGTGAACTTAATGTTTGTGTTATTGAATAGAAATGTTTTCTTAACCCTTTTTGATGTATGACAAAAAGGGGGAGAATGAGTTTATGTATGGAAATATAAGTTCATATGGTTTTGGTTCCATATGAGTTTATATATGTTTTTAGTTTTTGATGTGTTTTCATGAATTTGTTTTCATGAATTCTTGTAATTTGAGTTTAAGTGTTTTGCAAGTGTTTTAAATTCTCATGGTTTTTGGTTTCATGATGTTTACTTGCAAATTACAAATTACATTGTTTTTCTTTGTTTAATCTAGCATAATTTGTGGGGGAGCTTTCTCCTCCCCTATATTTTTGTTTATAGCCTATTTGTTTTGTCATCATCAAAAAGGGGGAGATTGTTGGCCCAAAAGGTTACACTCTCCATTTGTTTAGAGTTTTGATGATAACAAAACAAATAAGAGCTATTTGGTACTAATTAGTTTGTTTAAGATAAGTTTCAGGTTAGTACCATATTTGGAGCCCTTTGCTTAGCTATTGCAAGAATTTCTAGCTTCATGAAGTAAAGAAGGCTTTTTGCATATCAAGGAAGGAACATAGAAGAGAAGGTTCTAGCAAGGCATCGCATGGCTCAAGACTTCAAGATTGCTCAAGATAATTTATTAGATTTGTTTTTACTTTAGAGTTTTGTTAAAGAATAGTGAATAGGTTTGAAGCTCTATCACACACGTTTTTACGCAAATCTTGTTTCCAAACATATTTCCTATAACATGTACAAAAATAGTTTGTATACAATCTTCAACCTACAAACTTACTTTGATATACCTATTCATGTGTTTTAAGTTTTGTGTTTTATCAAAACTTATTTTTGGAATTTATGACAAAAACTATGATATACATATGTTTCATGTATATAGGATTATATCCATATACATCATGCTTCAAAGTGTTTAAGTATCATGTTTTTGTATTTAGAAGAGTTTTGGACAAAACGTATTTTCTATTCAAAATCCAAGTTTTAGAAAATACAGTTTTTTTTTGGTTTTTGGTAAAAATGATAAGAGACAAAAATAGTTCATATTGATTGATATTTGAGCTAAACTTTTTACCACATGTTTATATATCAATGCAAAATGATAAAACTATTTTTAGTGATTTTTAGGAGTGTTAAAAGATTTTTCAAAATATTATTAAACAGTTTTTCTGACCCAGTTTCCTGTTCCAGACTTCAACCAGTCGACTAGTCTTCTGACAAGTCGACTTGGCTTGAAGTCGGTCGACCAGGTCGGTCGACCGACGTGCACAAATCTGTGCACGTTTGGCAGACATTGGACGGTCGACCGTCCGGGTCGACCGGGTCTGAGAGCAGAGCTCTCTGTTTGTTTGGGTCGACCGGCCGGTCGACCGTAGCCTGCAACGGCTATTTTTTTGTACTGGCGGTCGACCGGCCCGGTCGACCGAGCTAGCCGTTTGAATAGTAACGGCTATTTCTCTGAGCTGGTTTATTTTTGTCCTTTTCTCACTTAAGTGTGTTTAAGTGACATGTTTTGGTTTTAATACTTTCTGATTAGCCTTAAATAAGTTTTATCTCTAAACCCTAGCCCTCTCCTATAAATAGGGGTGTTTAGGGAGAGATTGGTTACTAGAAAAATTCTCAAAATTTCTAAAAGTTTAAGGCATTCAAAAAGACTTGGTTTCTTGGTTTTTGTGCTAAAATTCTCTCTCATTTTCTGAAGTGTTTTCAAGAACTCTCTGATTTCTTTTTCTTTTCTCCTTGCACACAAGAGCTTCATTCCTACTCATTATTCTCTAAGGACCTTTGTAAGGAAAGAGAATTTTGCAAGAAAGAGTTTGTGGTCTTTTGACTACTAAGAGACTGCTTGTACTTGAGATTGTGGAGTTGGGTACTCCGGTGGATTTGTAACATCTTTGTGATAGTGGAAGTGGTTGGAATCCTTCTGGGGAAGGCGGGGAAGTAGAGCTGGGTGCTCGAACCTCGATAACAATTCTCGGTGTTTGCGTTTGGTTTACTTACTCTTGTTACTTGCTCTATTTTCATTGCTCTTATTACTTGCTCTCTACATTCATTGCTATATTCATTTGCTTTGTGAGATTATTGCTTCATAATTTTTAAATTGTGCATTGATTAGCATTTTCACCTATTCACCCCCCCTCTAGGTGATTTTCAGAAACCATTGATTGCATGATTACAAGGTTTACTAAAATCACCAATGCTCTTTTCTCTTTAGGTGATGATATCTCCAATGACCAAAAGGTGCGAAAAGTGATTCGGGCTCTTCCTTCATCATGGGAGATAAAGGCCACCACCTTGAAAGAATTAAACGACAAGGATGAAATGGACCTCATCAGTCTCATTGGGAACTTTAAGACCCATTAGATAGAAAAGAAGGCAAGAGAAGAGGCCGCTCCGCTAAAGAAGAAGTCCATAGCCTTCAAATCTTCATCCACTCTTGAGGACGATGAAGAAGATGAAGAAGAAGATGAGGAGCTCTCCCTTCTTGTGCGAAATGTCAAAAGGATGTACCGGAAGAACAAGCTCAACTTTCGAAGAAAATTTGAAGGTAAAGAGGAGAGAAGAATTATTTGCTACAATTGCCGAAAGCCCGGACATGTCATGGCGGATTGCCCGGAGTTCAAGAAGAAGATGACTTCCTCCTTCAAGCCAAAGAAGCAGGTGGAAAAGAAAGCGTACAAAGCAACTTGGGATTCGGAAAGCGAGTCCGAAGACGAGGTGGATACGGCAAATATGTGTTTTATGGCAAACACACCAAAGGTAACCTCTCATCCTCTTGATGAAGAAGAAGATGAATTAAGTAAAGAAGTTCTTGTACATGCTTTTGTTGAACTCTCCGAAACTTATGATAATAAAAAGATTGAGCGTTCAAAATTGGAAAAAGAAGTTGCTTTTCTTAAAAATTAACTTGCTATGGTTTCTAAAGAAAAAGATGAAATTTCTTCAAATCTCATTTCTATCCAAGAAGAATTTAGTGCTTACAAGATTTCTTGTAAGGCAAAATTTCCTAAGGTTGACGAAAAAGAAATTTCTTCTTTAAAAACTAAAATGGTTGATTTTGAAAAGGTTTTGAAAGATTGTACTTTTAACACAAAGAAACTTGAAGAAAAGTTTTCTAAAAAGCACACCTCTCATGCTAAAGATCCTCATATTAAGATTCCCTATGCTCACACTACACACCACACTCATGCTAAATCCAACATGCTCACAAATCTCACACTCACTGTGCTTTTAAATATGGTAGAGTGTATAAATGTACTTATTGTGGTAAAAATGGACATTTGGCTAAGTTTTGTTATGACCAAGTAAATAGATCAAATAATCTTGTTTGGGTTCATGGCACTAACCCTTTAGAACCAAGAAAATATGGGTACCAAAATCAAGTCCTAAATTGTTTGATGTCGGTACACACCAAGGCTCCAAGACGTAAGGAGCGGTGGTACCTTGATAGTGGTTGTTCAAGACACATGACATGGGACATCAATAACTTTACAACCCTATCAAGGTACATGGAAGGTGGCACCGTCACCTTCGGGGATGACTCCAAGGGCACTATTATCGGTATAGGTAACATTCAAATTGGTGCATCTCCTATTTTAGAAAATGTAGTTCTTGTTGATGGTTTGAAGCATAACTTGCTTAGCATTAGTCAACTTTGTGACCTTGGACTTAAAGTTATTTTTGATGATTCTTCTTGCAAGATTTTTGATGTTAAAACCAATGATTGTATTCTTACCGATTTTTGTGACAATAATGTCTATATCATTGACATGCTTAATTTAGATTGTTCTACTAAATGCTTGAATGCTTTCGATGAAAATTCTTGGCTTTGGCATAGAAGATTAGGACATGCATCTTTTGACCATCTTTCTAGGATTAATTCTAAGGAATTGGTGAAGGGTATACCTTGCTTGAAGTTTGAGAAAGACCGCATTTGTGGTGCGTGCCAACTTGGGAAACAAACCAAGTCTTCCTTCAAACCAATCAAGGATATCATGTCAACTAGGCCATTAGAATTAATTCATATGGATCTTTTTGGACCAACTAAAACTAAGAGCTTAAATGGTAGTAGATTTGCATTTATTTTAGTTGATAATTTTTCCCGTTTCACTTGGGTTTTCTTTTTGGAACACAAAGATCAAACTTTTTCTCATTTCAAAGTTTTTCGAAAAAGGGTTGAAAAAGAAAAAGGTTTTTCGATTTTGAGAATAAGGAGTGATAGAGGTGGTGAGTTTGTTAACCAACTCTTCATGACTTATTGTGATGAAAAGGGAATCAAGCATGAAATGTCATGTCCTAGAACTCCACAACAAATTGGAGTTGTAGAAAAGAAAAATAGAACACTTCAAGAGATGGCTAGGACCATGATAAGTGAATATGACTTCCTCAATATTTATGGGCCGAGGCCGTAAACACCGCATGCTATATTTCAAATCCTATTTATTTGTGTAAAAATTCTTCCAAAACATCTTTTGAAATGTATCATTCTAGAAAACCTAATGTTGCATATTTCAAAGTTTTTGGATGCAAGTGTTTTGTTTGAATACTAAAGATAACTTGGGTAAATTTGATGCTAAGGCTTATGAAGCTATCTTTGTTGGATACTCTACTACTAGTAAAGCTTATAGAGTATTCAATAGATCTTCCCTTACCATTGAAGAATCCATGCATGTTAAATTTGAAGAATCTAATGTGGTTGTTGAGAATGTTGTAGAGATTGACCCATTAGGTGAAGACATGGAGAGACTATCTTTGAAGGACTCACCCGCTCAAGAAGAAAAGCAAGAATCTATTGGTGAAGTTCTAGAGGATAAAGAGGAAAGCTCTCAACCGCTTCCTAAAGCTTGGAGATATGCTACAAATCATCCCAAGGAGCTCATCTTAGGTGATGCATCTAAAGGGTAACAACTCGCTCCAAACTCCATGACTTATGTGGTAACTTTGCTTTCATTTCTCATTTTGAACCCAAAAGCATCCTCGAAGCCGAGGCGGACTCATATTGGTTGCTACCCATGCAAGAGGAACTCAATCAATTTGAGCGCAACCAAGTTTGGCACCTTGTTCCTAGGCCCCACGATAGACCAATAATTGGTACTAAGTGGATCTTTAGAAACAAGATGGATGAGACCGGTAATGTCATTAGGAATAAAGCTAGGTTAGTGGCCCAAGATTACACTCAAGTTGAGGGAATTGACTTTGAGGAGACCTTTGCACCCGTAGCACGGCTTGAAGCCATACGGATGACACTAGCTTTTGCATCTTTTAAAAATTTTAAACTTTTTCAAATGGATGTGAAAAGTGCATTTTTGAATGGTTTTATAAATGAAGAAGTTTATGTCGAACAACCTCCCGGCTTTGTTGATCATGTTCATCCCAATTTTGTTTTTAAACTTGATAAAGCATTGTATGGATTGAAACAAGCTCCAAGAGCTTGGTATGAAAGGCTTTCTAGTTTTCTCATCTCAAATGATTTTGTCAAAGGCAAAGTAGACACAACTCTTTTTACTAAGCATATTGATAATGACATTTTAATTGTGCAAATTTATGTTGATGATATAATTTTTGGATCTTCTAATGAGTTTTTATGCAAGGAGTTTGAAAAGGTTATGCAATGTGAGTTTGAAATGTCTTCCATGGGTGAATTGAATTTCTTTCTTGGACTCCAAATCAAGCAATTGCAAGATGGGAACTTCATATTTCAAGCCAAGTACACAAAGGAACTCGTAAAGAAGTTTGGACTTGAAGACTCTAAAGTTTGCAACACTCCCATGGCAACTACAACCAAGCTTGATAAGGATGACCAAGGTAAAAATGTTGATATTAAATTGTATAGAAGCATGATAGGTAGTCTTTTGTATTTAACGGCAAGTAGGCCGGACATAATGTTTAGTGTGTATCTTTGTGCTAGATTTCAATCGTGTCCTAAAGAGTCCCATCTTATTGCGGTAAAACGCATTATTCGTTATATTAAGGGCATAATTGGAATGGGTCTTTGGTATCCGAAAATTGGAGATTTCTCAATGACGAGTTATTCGGATGCCGACTATGCGGGTTGTAGAGTAGATAGAAAGAGTACTAGTGGGACATATCAATTTCTTGGTAATTGTCTTGTTTCATTGTGACGCCCCGATCCTGGCGGATACGGACACGTCACCGCGACGTATATACGTAGGTCAGAACTGCCCCCACGTATATACGCTAAGCGTAAAAGTACAATACAATACAGGATCAGAGTATAACACAAGCGTGGTATATTCATATATGCCAACAATAAAGTACAAGTACAAGTTATGAACTGATACACTTTACAAGTGTTTTGTTTCACAACCAAGTCCAAAAGAAGATATACAAATGTATACAAGATGCTCACGTAAGAAAGGAAGACGCGTGAGCCAAAAATGAAGAGTACGGCACTGGAGGAACTAGAGCTGGTCGGCCTGCTCACTGAAGTACTCTTGGTCCTCAGTGGATGGATCCACTTCGTTCCAAGTCTCGGAATCTGAATATGCAAATCCACAGAATCAAGACATATAACAATAAACGAGATATGGCCAAATGGCTAATGGATACGAGTAAATAAGATATAGCAATATAAAGGATAAAGCATGGAAATCCAAAGTCCTAAAACAATACATCTACAATTAATGTCTTATTATTATTACTTGTTTCATCGTGATATCTAGCTATGTGGTCCAGCGTCCCAGTGCACATAGATCCATATCCCAATAAAGCAAGGGGGTTATTGGAAATCAGCGGTTGTATCGATGAACTATGTTTACAGTGGATCCCGTGCATGCCCGGGATAACGGCCCAATAATGTTCCGTGCTTGTAACGGAACCCAGCCGCTAGGCCTCAATAAAAGGGACTTATGTATGCCCTTATCCATATGGTACCAGCAATACAGGGAGCAAGCTCTCCCCTCAGTCCCCTGGTGTACCGCAGGTCAGACTGGAACATGGGTTGCACAACACTTCCTAAAACCACTGTAAACACGAACACAATCGATATCCGCATGGTCTCCCCGGACCCAATATAAGTTGGTCTATTTTATGTAAAGGTCAAATCAATCATGCTTGGTACAAGTGATAGCATGATAAAGTGGAGATATACATTTTAATTAACAAGTCTAACATGAAGATACATGGTAACATGTCATGAAGTATAAGCCATGAGATCCACCAAGTAACATGTCATGTGGTATCAATTAGGAAGCATAAACAATACTAGCATATCATACATGTATCAATGAACGATCAAAATTTAAAACAGAAAAGAAAACAGAAGTCTGGCACAGTTTTGAACTGGCGGTCGACCTTCGGTCGAGTGCCGGTCGACCGGGGTTTGTGAAGGCGGTAGGGTTGCCAGTCGACTGCCGGTCGACTGGCCAAAGTGCGTGAGCTCCAGAATCGACCGGTCGACTGCCGGTCGACTGGGCTTTGCAAGGGCGGTAGGGTATCGGTCGACTGCCGGTCGACCGTACCGAATCTGGAGCTCCAGGTGAGCTCCAGGTCTCCTAGCCGGTCGACTGGTCTATGGACCGGTCGACCGCTAGCCCAATTCTGTGCACGTTTGTGCATATCGGTCGACTGCCCCCATAGGGCCGGTCGACCGCTGTTCTGAAATAGGCTGTGGTCTGACTAAAAATCCAGATTTTGTGGTGGTTGTTTTGAATGGATAAAAATAGGATTTTTATAACATAAAGTGACATGATCTATCAATACAAGTATGCTAAGAATATTACTAGTCTTGGTGAGTAAAGATACTCACCTCGAACGGTCGTTTGGAGTTTCTACGAGTTCCGGACGAGTCGAAATACCAACTTGATTCTCGGCGATAACTCGGACGATCCCAAAATCCAAGTTGCGGTTCTTGAGATGGCAAGGAGACCTAGGGTTTGCTTTGAGAAAGAGAGAGATTTTGCTAAGGTTGGAATTCTTGAGGAAATGAAGTAAAGGATGAAAATGTAAAGGGTTTGGTTTAAATAGGATTTTGAATTTGTAAAGGGGATGGAATTTTAAGAAAGAGAGGGGCTTTTGTGCAAATGTGTAAATGAGATATTTTCTTGACCAATCAAATGAAGCCAAGTGGAGATGAGGTGGCTTCCTTGGCCAATCAAATGGAGCCATTTGGAGGTGAGGTGGAGGGTCATTAATGAAGCAATTAATGTGGAAGAGTGTGGAAAGTGGAGAGGTGGAAATAATTGGGATTTTGGAAATTCAAAACTCTTTTGGCTTAATGAAGAAGGAAGAGAAAATAGAAAAAGAAAAAGAAGGAAAATTAAATTGAAAGGATATTTTCCCTAACTCAGAAAATTATGAAATTAAAACCGTGGGTTCCCGGGACAAAGTCGAAAGTACGGAAAACATTTCGGAAATACCGGATACGTCCCGAAATCAAGTATCTCGGAACGACTCCAAATTTTCACCAAAAATCTATAATAATATAAAAAGACTTAAAATGAAGTCCTTCTGAGAAATACCTTATAGTTTTAATTATAAAAATCCCGGTATCAGTAATTTACCGACTCCGTGGGAATTTTCACAAAATCCTAAAATCCTCAGAAAAAGGCTTTATTTAAGAAATAGGATTCTAATTAATAAAGTCTAAAGGACTTTCTGAAAATTCCTAACAGTTTGGAAAATACAAATCAGAAAATTGATCAGCGGCGCTGGTCGACACCGGTTTTGAAGAATTCATTTTAATTCTAGAAAATTCCAGAAAATCACATAAAATCTAATAAATTGGAAAATGATATTTGAAATTGAAATCGGATAAATACGGAAGGTAATTCGGAAAATACGGTTGAAAAGCTGAATACGCAACAAAGTACGTATTCCGGAAACGAGGTATTACAATCTACCCACCTTACAAAAATTTCGTCCTCGAAATTTCGCAAGATGAAAGACAACAAGGAAAGACATGATAGATGGAATATAACGGTAGAGATAGAAGGGAAGAGTCTTACCAAGTGGTGAAGAGTTGCGGGTATCGTTCTCGGATGACGTCCTCTCGCTCCCATGTGGCCTCTCCTGGCACATGGCGGTTCCAAGACACTAATACTAAAGGTATATCCTTGCTCTTCAGTGTCTTGACACTCCTGTCTAAGATGGCCATTGGCTGCTCCTGATAAGATAAGTCTGGTTGTAACTCCAGTTCGGAATGATCTAAAATATGGCTGTCATCCCTCACATATCTTCTTAACTGAGACACGTGGAAAACATTATGAACTCCGTCCAACGATGGCGGCAGCGCCAATCGATAAGATACATCTCCCACTCGATCCAATATCTCGAATGGGCCGATATACCTTGGACTTAGTTTCCCACGAGTGCCGAAACGGATCACTCCCTTAGTCGGTGAAATCTTCAGGAACACATGATCTCCAACTCCGAATTCCAATGGCCTCCTCCGAGAATCTGCCCAACTCTTTTGCCTGCTCTGAGCTACCCTGAGATGATCCCTGATAATCTTGATTTTCTCCGTCGTCTGGATCAACATCTCTGGTCCCAATAAACTCCGCTCACCGACCTCATCCCAACAAATCGGTGATCGACACTTCCTCCCATACAGTGCCTCAAAAGGTGCCATCTTTATACTTGCCTGGTAACTGTTGTTATAAGAAAACTCGGCCAAGTGTAGATGGTCTTCCCAAGAACCTCCAAACTCAATCATGCAAGCTCTAAGCATGTCCTCGAGGATCTGGATGGTCCGCTCCGACTGTCCGTCCGTCTGGGGATGATAAGCTGTACTGAACTTCAGACGAGTGCCCAGACTCTCTTGGAGACTCTCCCAAAGTGAGATCTGAATCTCGTATCTCTGTCTGAAACAATACTGACTGGCACTCCATGCAGACGGACCACTTCCTTCATATACTTCTCCGCCAACACCTCTGTCGTCTGACCGACCCGGAATGGTATGAAGTGGGCCGACTTAGTGAGACGGTCAATGATAACCCTCACAGCATTATTACCCTTGGGACTACGAGGTAATGCTGTGACGAAATCCATAGTGATATGCTCCCACTTCCACTCAGGTATTGGCAAAGGTTGCAGAAGTCCAGCCGATCTCTGATGCTCGATCTTTATTTGCTGGCACACCAAGCACTTAGCCACAAATTGAGCTATCTCTCTCTTCATGGCATTCCACCAAAAGTGCTTCTTCAGGTCTTGGTACATCTTGTTTCCCCCCGGGTGTATAGAGTAGGCTGAACTGTGTGCTTCAGCCAAAATCTTCTGTCTCACTTCTCCCTGGGGAACACAAAGCCTATCTCCAAAGCACAAGGCATCATCAGGACGAATACAGATATCCGTCCTCAATCCAGCCTCGACCTGATCTCTAAATGTCTGGAGTCTGGGATCCTCCTTCTGGGCTTCCTTAATCTCCTCTATCAGTGAAGACTGGATCTGTAAAGCCATAAGCTGTCCTGTCTTCTCAGCTCCTCGGACCACCATCAAATCCAATCGGATGAAATCCCGAATCAAGTCCTCCTGCTGAGTGAACTGGACAAGTACTCTGTTCTCTGGCATCCTACTCAAAGCATCCGGGACTGTATTGACCTTGCCTGGATGATATTGCAAGTCAATGTCGTAGTCTGCCATAAGCTCCAGCCACCGCCTCTGCCTCATATTCAACTCCTTCTGCGAGAAGATATACTTGAGGCTCTTGTGATCTGTATATATCAGCACTCTATCTCCCAGAAGATAGTGCCTCCAAATCTTTAATGCAAAGATCACTGCTGCCAACTCCAGATCATGAGTTGGGTAATTCCTCTCATGAGGTTTCAACTGCCTGGATGCATATGCGATAACATGATCATGTTGCATAAGCACGCATCCTAGGCCTTTACCTGAGGCATCACTAAAGATGACCATCCCTCCTCTCCCTGAGGGAGTTCTCAAGATAGGAGCTGAAATGAGCTTTTGCTTCAACTGCTCGAAGGCTGCATCACACTCCTCTGTCCAGATGTACTTCTCCCTTTCCTGGTAAGCTTCGTCAATGGAGCTGCAATCCGAGAGAAATCCTGGATGAAGCGTCTGTAGTATCCAGCTAGTCCAAGAAAGCTCTTTATCTCTGTCACTGTCCTCGGGACTGGCCACTCCTTTACCGCTTGTACCTTGCCCGGATCAACGGATACACCTTCTGCTGACACCACATGTCCGAGGAATGCTATACTGTCTAGCCAGAACTCGCACTTGCTCCTCTTGGCATGAAGCTGCTCCTGCTGAAGTGTCTGCAACACAATCTTCAAGTGTTCTTCATGCTCCTTCCTGTTCTTAGAATAAATCAAGATGTCGTCGATGAAGACAACAACAAACTGATCCAAGAAGGGTGAGAACACTCGGTTCATCAAGTCCATAAACACTGCAGGGGCATTAGTGACTCCGAAAGGCATAACAAGAAACTCGTAGTGGCCATATCGGGTCCTAAATGCCGTCTTCAGTCTATCCTCCTTCTTCACTCTCAACTGATGATAGCCCGACTGTAAGTCCAACTTGGAGAATACACGGGCTCCATGAAGCTGATCAAATAAGTCATCTATTCTGGGAAGGGGATACCTGTTCTTGATGGTGACTTTGTTTAACTCCCTATAGTCAATACAAAGTCTCTTGCTACCATCCTTCTTATTGGCCAACAATACTGGAGCTCCCCACGGTGAAGTACTTGGCCTGATCAATCCCTTATCTGATAACTCCTGCAGCTGCTTCTTCAGGATTTCCAACTCTGTTGGTGCCATCCTGTACGGAGCCTTAGATATAGGAGATGCCCCTGGGATAGTCTCAATGGAGAACTCAATCGTCCTGACAGGTGGCAATCCTGTAATCTCCGCAAACACCTCCGGGAATTCATCCCACACTGGCACCTTCTGCTTCTGAACTTCCGATGAAATGATCTGCTTTCCCTTAGTGGACTTCACTTCTCCACTAAACTGAAACTCAGGCTGATGGGGAATTCTAAAATTGATCTTCTTCTCTCTACAATCAATTATAGCATGATACTGACTGAGCCAGGTCATGCCTAAGATCACATCGTACCCCTTAGTATCGAGCACGAGCATATCTATGGCTAAGACCTTGTCACACAGTTCTACTGGACAGTCAGTACATACTCTAGATGATAAGACTACCCCATTCCCGGTACTTATCTCCCACTTGTGGTCTAGTAATCTAACAGGAATAGAATGGACGGCCACAAATTTATCGGAGATGTAACAATGGGATGCGCCTGAATCAAATAAGGCGAGAACCGGATGTGAATGTACACTGATGTTACCTGTAATCACCTCCTCTGATGCCTCAGCCTCTGCCTCCGTCAGGTTGTAAGCCTGACCCCTGCCACGCCCGGCTGCTGTCCTGCCTCCTTTCTGCACTGGGCGTATCATATGCTGTGGAGGAAGGGGTGGTCTCCTCACCACTGGCCCTGGTCTCTCCTCACTGCCGGTCCCTGACTTCTCTGCCCAAGCGGTCCTGGTGCTACCCGCTGCCCACTCGGCCCTGGAAGTGCTGGCAAGGTCTGGTTGGTTGTCCCAAATCTCCGGTGTGGACAAGTCTCTACTGCATGATCTCGAGACCCACACCATAAACACAAACCATTTGCCCTCCGGCAATTGGGTCGAATGTGCCCTAGCTTCCCACAAAAGTTGCAGACAGGAAGTGATTGGGCTGGCTGATAAGGCGCTGGTCTGAAAGGCTGCCTCTGGATCTTCGCCACTCTGAATGGAACTCCTCGCCCCATAGGCACAAATGGCCTCTTCATGGCCTGCTGTCCCATCTGATCCCCCCAAGTCTTCTCAAACCCCCGCTCTACTTTCCGAGCGGTAGAGAGAACACTTGCATATGTCTTCAACTCCTGAGACATCATGTACATCTGAATATCCATCCGAAGACCCTTCTGAAACCTGCTCGCTCGCTTCTCTTCGTCCGTCACCATATAAGGAGCGAAACGGCTGAGTCTAAGGAAGTCTGCTGCATATTCATCTACCGACTTGTTTCCCTGCTTGAGCCCGATGAATTGCTCCTCCATCTCCTCCTGTGCTGTAGCCGGAAAGAAGCGGCTGTAGAAACTCTTGGAGAAGGTAGCCCAAGTGATAGGCCTCTCCAAGCGAGCCTCCTCTGCAAGCCACCAAGTCCGAGCTATGTCCTTCAGCTGGATCTTAGCGACCTCAACTTGACTCTCCTGTGGGACACGAGCTGCGATCAGCAGGTCTGTCGTGTCCGTCAACCATTGTTCTGCCTCCAATGGCTCCTCACTCCCCGTGAACACTGCAGGCTGCAATCTCCGGAAATCCGATACATTCCCCGGCTTTGGTTCCTTTGGGGCTGTTAGCTCTTGCCTCAGGAGCTCAGTCTGCTGCTGCTGTACTTCCACCTGTTGTTGCTGGGTCACCATCATGGCTTGAATGATCCTCAGCACATCAACATTCTCTCCTCCTACTGGTCCATTGGGTCCATTCGGACTTGCCCGACATTGTTCCGACCCGAGCGACGCTCCATACCGTATGATAACTGGAATTGAAAACAATGGAAGGGAGTTTAGGATACGAAGGAATTGATAATTGAAGGAAGCAAGACGGACTCTATAACTTTGTACATTATAATTGGCATAAGCAAATTACTAGAATTTGCCACTTGATTGTACTTTAGGTTAAGAGCCTAGGCTCTGATACCAACCTGTGACGCCCCGATCCTGGCGGATACGGACACGTCACCGCGACGTATATACGTAGGTCAGAACTGCCCCCACGTATATACGCTAAGCGTAAAAGTACAATACAATACAGGATCAGAGTATAACACAAGCGTGGTATATTCATATATGCCAACAATAAAGTACAAGTACAAGTTATGAACTGATACACTTTACAAGTGTTTTGTTTCACAACCAAGTCCAAAAGAAGATATACAAATGTATACAAGATGCTCACGTAAGAAAGGAAGACGCGTGAGCCAAAAATGAAGAGTACGGCACTGGAGGAACTAGAGCTGGTCGGCCTGCTCACTGAAGTACTCTTGGTCCTCAGTGGATGGATCCACTTCGTTCCAAGTCTCGGAATCTGAATATGCAAATCCACAGAATCAAGACATATAACAATAAACGAGATATGGCCAAATGGCTAATGGATACGAGTAAATAAGATATAGCAATATAAAGGATAAAGCATGGAAATCCAAAGTCCTAAAACAATACATCTACAATTAATGTCTTATTATTATTACTTGTTTCATCGTGATATCTAGCTATGTGGTCCAGCGTCCCAGTGCACATAGATCCATATCCCAATAAAGCAAGGGGGTTATTGGAAATCAGCGGTTGTATCGATGAACTATGTTTACAGTGGATCCCGTGCATGCCGGGATAACGGCCCAATAATGTTCCGTGCTTGTAACGGAACCCAGCCGCTAGGCCTCAATAAAAGGGACTTATGTATGCCCTTATCCATATGGTACCAGCAATACAGGGAGCAAGCTCTCCCCTCAGTCCCCTGGTGTACCGCAGGTCAGACTGGAACATGGGTTGCACAACACTTCCTAAAACCACTGTAAACACGAACACAATCGATATCCGCATGGTCTCCCCCGGACCCAATATAAGTTGGTCTATTTTATGTAAAGGTCAAATCAATCATGCTTGGTACAAGTGATAGCATGATAAAGTGGAGATATACATTTTAATTAACAAGTCTAACATGAAGATACATGGTAACATGTCATGAAGTATAAGCCATGAGATCCACCAAGTAACATGTCATGTGGTATCAATTAGGAAGCATAAACAATACTAGCATATCATACATGTATCAATGAACGATCAAAATTTAAAACAGAAAAGAAAACAGAAGTCTGGCACAGTTTTGAACTGGCGGTCGACCTCCGGTCGAGTGCCGGTCGACCGGGGTTTGTGAAGGCGGTAGGGTTGCCAGTCGACTGCCGGTCGACTGGCCAAAGTGCGTGAGCTCCAGAATCGACCGGTCGACTGCCGGTCGACTGGGCTTTGCAAGGGCGGTAGGGTATCGGTCGACTGCCGGTCGACCGTACCGAATCTGGAGCTCCAGGTGAGCTCCAGGTCTCCTAGCCGGTCGACTGGTCTATGGACCGGTCGACCGCTAGCCCAATTCTGTGCACGTTTGTGCATATCGGTCGACTGCCCCCATAGGGCCGGTCGACCGCTGTTCTGAAATAGGCTGTGGTCTGACTAAAAATCCAGATTTTGTGGTGGTTGTTTTGAATGGATAAAAATAGGATTTTTATAACATAAAGTGACATGATCTATCAATACAAGTATGCTAAGAATATTACTAGTCTTGGTGAGTAAAGATACTCACCTCGAACGGTCGTTTGGAGTTTCTACGAGTTCCGGACGAGTCGAAATACCAACTTGATTCTCGGCGATAACTCGGACGATCCCAAAATCCAAGTTGCGGTTCTTGAGATGGCAAGGAGACCTAGGGTTTGCTTTGAGAAAGAGAGAGATTTTGCTAAGGTTGGAATTCTTGAGGAAATGAAGTAAAGGATGAAAATGTAAAGGGTTTGGTTTAAATAGGATTTTGAATTTGTAAAGGGGATGGAATTTTAAGAAAGAGAGGGGCTTTTGTGCAAATGTGTAAATGAGATATTTTCTTGACCAATCAAATGAAGCCAAGTGGAGATGAGGTGGCTTCCTTGGCCAATCAAATGGAGCCATTTGGAGGTGAGGTGGAGGGTCATTAATGAAGCAATTAATGTGGAAGAGTGTGGAAAGTGGAGAGGTGGAAATAATTGGGATTTTTGGAAATTCAAAACTCTTTTGGCTTAATGAAGAAGGAAGAGAAAATAGAAAAAGAAAAAGAAGGAAAATTAAATTGAAAGGATATTTTCCCTAACTCAGAAAATTATGAAATTAAAACCGTGGGTTCCCGGGACAAAGTCGAAAGTACGGAAAACATTTCGGAAATACCGGATACGTCCCGAAATCAAGTATCTCGGAACGACTCCAAATTTTCACCAAAAATCTATAATAATATAAAAAGACTTAAAATGAAGTCCTTTCTGAGAAATACCTTATAGTTTTAATTATAAAAATCCCGGTATCAGTAATTACCGACTCCGTGGGAATTTTCACAAAATCCTAAAATCCTCAGAAAAAGGCTTTATTTAAGAAATAGGATTCTAATTAATAAAGTCTAAAGGACTTTCTGAAAATTCCTAACAGTTTGGAAAATACAAATCAGAAAATTGATCAGCGGCGCTGGTCGACACCGGTTTTGAAGAAATTCATTTTAATTCTAGAAAATTCCAGAAAATCACATAAAATCTAATAAATTGGAAAATGATATTTGAAATTGAAATCGGATAAATACGGAAGGTAATTCGGAAAATACGGTTGAAAAGCTGAATACGCAACAAAGTACGTATTCCGGAAACGAGGTATTACATTCATGGTCCTCTAGGAAACAAAATTCCGAGCTCTCTCAACCGCCGAGGCGGATTATGTTGCCGCGGGGGCTTGTTGTGCACAAGTCCTTTGGATGAAACATACTCTCCTTGATTATGATTTGCATTATAACCATATAAAAATATTTTGTGATAATACTAGTACTATACATATGACTAAGAATGCAAATCAACATAGTAAGACCAAGCACATTGAGATTAGATATCACTTTCTTAGAGATCATTTTGAGAAAGGAGATATAGATATTGATTATGTTTCTACGAATTTGCAACTTGCCGATATTTTCACTAAACCACTTGATTTTGCTAGATTTTCTTTCATATGTGGTGAACTTAATGTTTGTGTTATTGAATAACAATGTTTTCTTGACCCTTTTTGATGTATGACAAAAAGGGGGAGAATGAGTTTATGTAATGGAAATATGAATTCATATGGTTTGGTTCCATATGAGTTTATATATGTTTTTAGTTTTTGATGTGTTTTCATGAATTCTTGTAATTTGAGTTTAAGTGTTTTGCAAGTGTTTTATATCTCATGGTGTTTATGGTTTTTGGTTTCATGATGTCTACTTGCAAATTACAAATTATATTATTTTTCTTTGTTTAATATAGCATAATTTGAGGGGGAGCTTTCTCCTCCCCTATATTTTTGTTTATAGCCTATTTGTTTTGTCATCATCAAAAAGGGGAAGATTGTTGGCCCAAAAGGTTACACTCTCCATTTGTTTAGAGTTTTGATGATAACAAAACAAATAAGAGCTATTGGTACTAATAAGTTTGTTTAAAATAAGTTTCAGGTTAGTACCATATTTGGAGGCCATTGCTTAGCTTTTGCAAGAACTTCTAGGTTCATGAAGTAAAGAAGGCGTTTTGCACATCTAAGAAGGAACATAGAAGAGAAGGCTCTAGTAAGGCATTGCATGGCTCAAGACTTCAAGATTGCTCAAGATAATTCATTAGATTTGTTTCTAGTTTTATAGTTTTATTAAAGAATAGTGAATAGGTTTGAAGCTCTATCACACACGTTTTTGCGCACATCTTATTTCCAAAAATATTTCCAATAATATGTACAAAATATTTTAATATACAATCTTCTGTTTACAAATTCATTATTATATTTTATACTTATCCCTATTCAAAAATATTTTATTAAAAATCAAATCATCTTCAAAATTCTGTTTTGTTTTGGCCTTTGACCTAAGCCGGTCGACCGTCGGTCGGCCGACCCTGTGTCAGGTCAAGACGGTCGACCGACCCAGTCGACCGAGGTTCTGGCAGCAGTACGTATCCGTGTGCACGTTTCACGGTCGACCGGGCGGTCCACCGGAACCTGTCTGACTGTAAGACATTTGCTCTCTGTATTTTTCGGCCGACCGGGCGGTCGACCGAGAGCCGGGAACGGCTCTTATTTTTGAACTTCGGTCGACCGACCGGTCGACCGGAATAGCCGTTTGTACAGTAACGGCTATAATTTTAAACATGTTTCATTTTGTCTTTTTATCCCTAATAAGTGTTTAAATGTTATTTGCTGACCCTAATACTTCCTAATTGGCCTTAAGTATGTTTTATCTCTAAACCTAGCCCTCTACTATAAATAGGGTGTTTGGGGAGAGGTTCAAAATAAGAAAAATTTGCAAAAGTTTCAAAAGTTTAAGGCATTCAAAAGAGCTTTGTTTCTTGGTGTTTGTGCTGAATATTTCTCTTATTTTCTGAAGTGTTTTTCAAAACTCTCTGATTTCTTTTCTCTTTTCACTTACACACAAGAGCTTCAATCCTCTCATCATTCTACAAGGATTTTTGTAAGGGAAGAGACATTTTCAAAAGAGAGTTTGTGGTCTTTTGATCACCAAGAGAGAACTTGTACTTGAGATTGTGGAGTTGGGTACTCCGGTGTATTTGTAACATCTTTGTGAAGTTATAGTGGTTAGAAATCCTTCTGGGGAAGGCGGGGACGTAGAGCTGGGTGCTCGAACCTCGGAAAAATTCTCGGTGTTTGCGTTTGGTTTACTTGCTCTTGCTTCTTGCTTTACTTTCATTGCTCTTATTACTTGCTCTCTATTTTCATTGCAATATTCACTTGTGTTCATTCATCTTGTCAATCAAAGTCCCATACAACAAGATTGCATTGTGCACCTCCAACTCATATCCAGAGGAATCACGAGGAAGGAGTTCAGAGCCCTTCACGGGGAATGCGGCTTCTAGTCTTGTTTTGGGAGATTGTTGCATCATAATTTTTATTTGTGCATTGATTAGCATTATCACCTATTCACCCCCCTCTAGGTGATTTTCATCAAGAGCTCGCATGTCAAGATCGCATCTAGTTCTCAAAAGGAGTCAAGCTCTATGGATCGAGTTGGATCGAGTCATCTTAAAGATGAAGATCAACGAGAAGACTTCGGTTTATTTAGTTTGTTTAGTTTAGATCTTGTGTAAGAATAGATTAGTCTTGAAATGCTCAAGTACACACACATAAGTTCAAAAGTTTATTGGTTTCGGTTTAACCATTTTGGATCATATATTTAGTTTTCATGAATAGATAGAATCAAAACAAGTTTCACATGTTTATATGTATATTGGATTTCATTCATATACATTAATGTTTCATAATGCTTAAAAACTTATTTGATGATTCTAGTTTATGTGTTTAAAGTTTTGTTTTTAACAAAACTTGTTTTGAATTTATTGTCAAAAACATAGATATATCTTTTATATGTGTATTATATTCTATCCATACACACAATACTTCAAATGTGTTTAAATATCATGTTTTTATATTTATACAAGTTTGAGAAAAATTGGTTTTCCATTTGAAAGTTGATTTTTGGAAAATAGGGTTTCCGGTTTAAAGCTAAATTCTAAGCCTAAAAAATAGTTCAAACAGTTTGTAATAAGTTTTGATTTTTAATCACACATATTTGTACATCAAATATTTATATGAACTTATTTTTGTAGAATTTATAGAGTTTTATGGGATTTTAAAGGTATTTAAAAGCCAACATTTTATACCTTATAACCCTAATTTTTGGGCTGCTAACGGTCTACCGACGTGCACAGAAGTGCACATGCTTTAGCGATCGACCGAGTGGTCGACCGATCCAGAGAGTCTGCTCTTCAGATCTAGCCCCGGTCGACCGACCCAGAGAGGGAGCTTTCTTGTTTGGCCTCGGTCGACCGGGCAGCCGACTGGCAATGAAAAAATCTCACTGTTCTTTGGGGCGGTCGACTGAATGGTCGACATACAACCCCAGCGGTCGAAAATCCGACCATTGGCGACGAGTCATTTTATCTGTTCTGGACCCCGATGACTATATTTCCAAGGTCCTATAAATATGGGTCTTTGAGGGTTGTTTCCACAAAAATTTTGAAGAGCAAATTTTCCCTCTTAAGTGTTTTCAGCAAGTTCTAAAAATAAGTTTTAGACCTTTAATCTTTCTATATTTATTTTTGCTACAAAATTTTGGAAAATCAAAAGAAAACAAGTTTTGGGATTTTAGTTCTTGTCCAAAATTTTTATATCATTTCTAAAATTTTTCTCAAGAGTTTTCTTTTTCAAATATTTTGTTTCTCACATACTTGAGCTGTCATCTCAAATCTATCTTTAGGATCTTTGTATTGTGAGAAAAATTGTTTGTGATCTTTCAATATCACCAAGAGAGAGTTTGTGATCACTGGATCACTAAGTTTTATTTTCTTTGCTTTGTGCTTGCCTTAGTGCCTACCTCTTGTGTAGAAGTTTGTATTTGAGAGAGTGAAGTTGTGTACTCCCGGTGTTGAGTTGCAATTTCTCGGTGGAGGTTCCTTTGTAGAAGGTCCTATGTGGACATAGTGGAAATCCTTCTGTGTGAAAGTAGGGACGTAAAGCAGTGGCTCGAACTCGAAACATATCCCGGTGTTTACGTTTGATCAACTATCTCTCAACCCTCTCTTTTTATATCTTGCATTGTTATAACTTGTTCATATTCAAATGCTAGATATAGTTTGTGTGCCCACACTTGTGTCCAATCAAGAGAGCTTTTAAAGCACCTCAACTCTTAGTATAGAGGAATCTAGAGGAGTAATTTTCGAGCTCTTCATGAGAAATTGAGGCTCACTCTTGGTTACACAGTGTGTTTGCAGTTAGAGTTTAATTCTGCATCATCCATTATTAGATTAGCACTACACCTATTCACCCCCTTTAGGTGAACTTCATATGTAACTTATATATTAGTCATGCTTACGACTCCAAAAATATTTTATCTTTATTTATTTTCAATTTCTTTATTTTTGGTTATCTTTATTTTTTTGTTATCATTTTTATCTTAATCTCTTCTTATATATTTTTTTTCACAGAATTTTGTGGGTGTAATTCACTGAAAATCCTCATGAGATAAAACACTCGTCCACTAGGGTAATATAGGGGTTAACCGTTTGTTGATATGCTAAGTATAGTCATGATTCCTACAAAACTGAGTTGAATTTTCTTTTTATTTTTTAGAATTTTTCTTTAGTTTTTCTTTTTAGGATTTTGCTCGAGGACTAGTAAAGGTTAGGCATGGGGGTGTGATGTTGAGCTTTATATATATATATATATATATATATATATATATATATATATATATATATATATATATATATATATATATATATATATATATATTGCATCACTTTTATGCCTATTATTTGTCTCATTTAATTTTGTTGGTATTTCTTAAGTATATTCTTGCAGAAATTAGGTCAAGAGCACAGTTTAGAAAAGCGAGAAAATCAGTGCATTATCGACATACCAAATAAAGAGGAGGATGCAGAATCAGAGACCCAAGAAAGAACTGGAACATATCAGCAGAGTCTAGATGGAAAATCAGAGATGCCACAAAAATCTGGGAGTTTAAAGGACCAAGAGTTCGGTGATTGCAAGTGAAAGCAGTGAGAATTACCGTCTAGCTTTGGGCTAACGGAGTGTGTCCACGAGGAGGAATGCGATGAAAGCTTTTCGATATTTTTATTTAAAAAGCAAATAATGGAGTCAGTGTTTTTTATGTTGAAAAGAGAATGGAGAGTGAGGAAGTAATTTTAAAGAAAAATTGAAAACTTAGAGAAGGCTTTGGAAAAGATGATCAATAAAAAGTGTTAAAGATTGATTGGTTATTTGTTTTAATCTATGAAAAGATCTGAGCTCACTATCTTACTACTCAACGATGTGTTCTTCTCTTGAAATTCTCAGTGCCTCAACTAGATCATAGACAATAATTTAAGCTTGAGTTTCAAAAATCTTAAGCAAAGCAAATAAGATTGTTTGAAAAAGTTTAACTCTTTTTCTTAAGAAATCATCTTGAACTGAATGTTAAATCATCAAGTACTCTTTCAAATATGAAATAAAAATAAGTTTAAGTAATGTTTTAAAAAATAGAAGTTTAGAAATCCAAACCCATCCACATGTGCCTTCAAGAACACTTTCAAAGAAGCAAGGCTTAATTTAAGGCATATATATGATTCTGTTAGGTTCTTTACATCAAAACCATTCAAAATAAGAGGGGTCGAAGAGAAATGATAGTAAGCCCAGACAAACAAGTTTAGCTACTCATGATGAATGTAAAACAAGACATGTAAATGAAATAGATCATACCCGTGAATTGGAGAAGAAGAGAAGTTTTGAACCTTTATTAATATCACTTCAATTTCAGATTACAATCACTCTTTTCCTCTCTCTCTCACTTATATCTGGACTAAACTACAAATTAAAAATAGAGATACAACTTCTCAATACTATCTAATAAAGAACCTAAACCCTAAAAAAAGAGAAAAACTTAAACTAATTTTCGGTTCCTTCTTCTCTTTCGAATGCAGTATTTATATGGAAAAACCAAGCGGGGGGAGAGCGTACGAAGATAGGGGGAGCAAACGCTCACCTAACAAACTCAACTAAGCAGCGAAAATACGGCTTTGGCCGTGTTTTCGCGGCCATGGTGTGGCAGGTGGCCACACCCGGGGGCTACAGCTTCCTGGTTTAGCGATACACTTTTATCTCTTGCTGGATTTCCCGTTTTAGCTCCTGAATTTGACAAAACCTCCTTTGATCTTTGGCTTTAACCAATTAATTTGTAAAGATTTGTTCTAACCGATTTTTAACCGTTTTCATCTTCTCTTGTTTGCCTTGATCTACCCTGATTTTCTGATTTCGAATTAATTTTGAATTAAATCAGAACTTTGATGGGATTTTGGGCTCGTTTCTCTTCCATTTCCTTTAGTAATGGGCCTGCACATTATTAAATAAAAATAAGACTTATTAATAGGATTTATTAGATAATAAACATGATAATGTGACAATATATATATACAATATATGTGACTGATCACACCCCCACACTTATCTTTTGCTCGCCCTCAAGCAAAACATAAAAATTTAATCCAAGAAATTATTTTAACCACTTTCGCAGGTCACTCGATTGCACTGAGCATGTACAGTAAGCCATTAAACCTCTAGGTTACCCCTAAAGGACGAGTTTTGTCTCGTGAGGGTTTTCATAGGATTGTACCCGCAAAATCCATAAAGAAAGAGAAAAAAATGTTAGTATTTTCGAAAGGCATTTTGAAAAAGAGAAAATATTTGAGGTATTATTGTAAGAGTTCAAGTAATCTATAAGTTATAGAAAAATTGAACTTTTCATTCCTAAACACAGTCTCTATTCAAAAACATGTCATCAATTAAAGTAAGGAGTCAAATTGTATTTCTCATCTAATCTATTACTTTACCCTAAGTCATATGCACCTTCGTGACCGTGAAGTTTTGACTAAGGGTTCTTTAACTTTAACTCTTAAGCCTTATTTATTTTTATTTTTGGTGATATTTATTCCTCAATTCTATTAGGCTTTCTGATCTGCCCATGTAACGAGCCTTTAGTCGGTGACACCCAAACCGGATAGTCTTATGGCACCAGGTGAGAAAACACCCCTAAGGACTTAAACACTCGAGGAAATATGGCCATGAAACCAAGGGTTTTATTTATAAAATGTACCCCTTTTAGGCGTGAATACTTATGCTTCATGAGCCACAAATACCCAGCTTAATCAGAGGATTTTATATTTTTCTCAAACTTTTCTAATCATGTTTTGCATAAATACCAAGACTTGCTTAGGCCAAAGTACCTAGCTAATCAATAATTAGATTTGTTTATTTTTCATAGATATACATATATATTTTCTTTTTTATAAAGCATAAGAATCTTTGTTTTTGAACCCTAAGTGTGTAACTATATAAAGTGTACATACTTTTTCAAGGTAAAGATCAAGACTAAATTACTTTCACCAATTTTTTTCTAACCTTGAAAATCAAATAAGTCACCAATTGTTCTTTTTTTCAAAAAGTTTTTTTCCTTTTTTTTATAGTTATATTAGTCATGTTAGTTTTTTTTCTTTTTTTATAGTTATATTAGTTATGTTAGCGATAGTTATATTAGTCATGTTAGTGCCCTCCCCCACACTTATCTCATGCATTGTCCTCAATGTATGGTTGTAATGCATGAATGCATGAAATAAAGTTAAAAAGAGGTGCACAATATATATATAGTATACAAAATTATGTACAACATCATGTTTCTCCCATACTTAGATCTTTTTAGGTCTCATCCTTCTAGCTCTCTTCCCATCATTTCAATGGGTTCTCTTTATAGGGCATAGCGAGGAGGCCAATCTTTTATCATTTTAGCTCTCTTCCTCCCTAGTCTCACCTTCCTTAAGCTTTTCTTCCTCATATGTCTACATCCATTATTCAAAAATTGATCACCATTGACTTCCTCACTATAAATGCCTAAGAATTCTAATTCAGTTCCATATATCTCCTCAAAACTTAGATCAACACTTTCCCTGGAGGTGTGTATTTAATAAAAATATCCCTAGTCGGTTCATTCAGACACATGAGTTCTTCTTCGAAAAGGTTTTCAAAGATTAGGTTAATCGGAGGTTCTTGAATTATATTCTCATGCGATATATCATTGATTGGCTCATTGAAAGTGAAGATATTTAAATCAAATTTTCTTTTTTAAAAGGGACTCTAAAATTAGGATCTCCAACATATGTCTTCTCATTAATATAATCGCATTCATTCTTAAATAATTCATCAAGAAATAGAGACTCATTCTCTATACCTTCACTTTCTTTATTACAATTATTTTCAATGAAGTTTACCTCAAATGTTTGGTCTCTTATCTTATGAAGTTGTTTTTCTAAGTTGAAGACATTGACTTCTCTAGTCATGTCCCTAAAGGTTAATCTCATGGACCCATTCCTACAATTGACAATAGCATTGACCGTAGTAAGGAATGAGCGCCCTAAGATAACAGGAGTTTGAGCACTAGGATTTGACACAGGTTAGTCTCAAGAACTATGAAATCAACGGGTAGATAAACTCTCCGACCCGGATAAAGACATCATTAATTTTCCTCTTGGGAACTTTCACTGAACGATCAGCCAATTAGATTTTGACTCAAGTTGGACTAAGATCGTCCAACCCAAATTGTTGATAAACTGAGAATGAAAGAAAATTAATACTTGCCCCTAAGTTAAGAAGTGCACGACTAATCTCGTCTTGTCCTATAGTGCAGGCAATGGTGGGACAACCCGAATTCTTGTACTTGACAAGGATTGGACCAGACAGTAACTCACTAATGTTAGTGGCTAAAAAGACTTTCTTGGATACTTTAGCCTTTCTCTTCTTGGTGCACATGTCCTTAAGAAATTTTGCAAATGATGGGACTTGTTCAATGGCATCAAGAAGTGGCACATTTATCTTCACTTGGTTGAAGATCTCAATTATCTTATTCATGTGTGGATTCTGCTTGTTGTTCTTCAGCCATAAGAAAATGGTACTATAAGCTTGTACACCTGACTGGTTGACTTATCCATTTTATTCGTCAAATTTAGAAGGATTGGGACTAGATGAGGTGGATACTTGAGTGTGGTTGTGCTTAATGGGATTGGATGGTGTTGACACTTGATTATCAATTTTCTTTCCCAACCTCAATATATGAACAACATTACATTGATTTAATGATTGATCCTCAGCCAAATGAGCTTGTTGAGAATTCCTAGGATTCATTACTAGCTGACTAGCAAGGTACCCTTTTGCCTCTCATTCTGTGGCTTGGCTAATTGGCTCATTTGAACCTCTACCCTTTGTATTGTTTGCATGAGGGAATCTTGGTTCTTCATGTACCATTTCATATTTCTCTTAAAATCAGTCATTCTCCTTTCAAGTTGAGGATTTTGGAAGGAAGATGGAAGAGCTTGGTTGGGAAAGTTTTGCTGATAGTTTGAAAAATTATTGGAAGAATTGTGATGGTAATTTAGAAAGTTGGGTTGTTGATTGGAAGAATTATTGGAATGATGAAATTGGCTTGAATGGTTTGACCGTGAGTGGTCATTGCTGTTTTGGCTCCATGAGAAATTCGAGTGATTTCTCCAGCCAGAATTGTACGTTTGTGTGTAAGGATTATTGTTTGGCCTTGAAAAGGTCACATTCATCAATTCAGGTATTGTTGCTAAGCTTGAAACGCAGAACACTCCTCAAACACATGATTCATGGTTTAACAGTATGTACAGTCCTGAGTTGAAAATTGGTTTGTGCTAACTTGATTGACTGGACTTGGTTCTTTAGTTTTCAAAACTTCTACTCTTCTCGCTAGGCTTGCTATTCTAGCCTCGGCAGTTATGGATGATTCAATTTAATGGAGACCTCCTTTTGAAGAGATGGAGCATGAATTCCTAAAGTTTTCATTAGTTTGTTGTCATTGGATGATTTTTTCAACTAGATTCTCATATAAATCCCATCCTTCATTCTCATCCTTCTGCAAGAATCCCCATTGGCACATGATTTCTAAGAGGGTCTTGGTTGAGTAGACTAAACCATCATAAAGAATTTCGCAATGTCGCCGTTTCTCTATGCCATGATGAGTACATTGGACAAGGAGGTCTTTGAGGCGTTTAAAGTACCTCCAAAACGGTTCACTAGGTTCTTTCTTAAACTGCATGATGTTTTTTCTAATAAGAGCGGTCTTATGAATTGGATAGAATTTCTTAAAGAAGACCTTGATGAAACAATCCCATGATTTGATAGAGCCGATCGCTAAGCTGTAAAGCCATTTCTTAGCTAAGTCTTGAAGAGTAAATGGGACAAATCTCAACCTAATAGCATCATCTATAAGGTGTGGGATTTTCATCATTAAACATACTTCTTCAAATTCTCTTATGAAGAAATAAGCATCTTCAGACTTAAAGCCATGGAACTTAGGGAGTGCGTTGATGAACTGAGACTTAAGCTCAAAGTTATGTTCACTAACCGATGGAAGTTAGATGTGTTGGCCCAATGGCCTTCCACTCTAGTTTTGATGATGATCAACTCATGTAGTTATGTTTACTAATATTCTTGTGTTTCTAAGTTTCAGATCATTAACAGGATATTAGTTGGTGATTAGCTTCAACAAGGAGTTTAGAAGCTATTCATGGTGATTCCAGGGCCAAAGCTTCAAGTTCACACTTTGCCTAGCCCATGGATGGAGTTTTGGAGCAAGTCTACTTGAAGATGATGATCGTCAAGAAGACTTAGGTATCCTAGTTTAGATAGAGTTTTTAGATCCATTTGTAAAGCTTAGTTTAGTTGATATGCTCAAGTGCACAAAACACACACGTTTTGTGATTTAATATTTGGTTTTTATGAATAGTTGATCAAAACAAGTTTACATATGTTATATGTATAGTAGATGTTTCTATTTATACATACATGCTTTAACTTGGTAAACAAACTTATTTTGATATCCCTATTCATGTTCTTGGAAAAATCTAGTTTTGAGAAAAATACAAGTATTGATTCTTGATTTTTTGAAAAGAAACAAAAGTAAATTTCATATGCTTGATATTTGAGTAGAAATGTTTTATCACATGATTAATATCAATGCAATATGTAAAACAAGTTTTATGGAAGTTTTGTAAAAGATAAAAATATTTTTAAAACAAGTTTTTATCAGATTTTCTGTTCCAGGCTTCAACCAAGTCGACTTGGTCCCTGACTAGTCGACTAAGTCAGAAGTCGGTCGACCGGGCCGGTCGACCGACCGACGTGCACAAACCTGTGCACGTTTCTGGCACAGGGAACGGTCGACCGGACCGGTCGACCGGAGCAGTATATCTGCTCTCTGGTTTTCTGGGTCGACCGGACCGGTCGACCGCAGAAGAGAGCTTTGCTCTCTGTTTGTTTCGGTCGACCGGGCCGGTCGACCGCTGTTGCCCAACGGTCATATTTCTGACCGTTGGCGGTCGACCGGACTGGTCGACCGGTGGCCTGTCAGGCTGCCACATCAGCCTAACGGCTAGTTTTGTATAGGGAATATATAAACCCCATCTCTTTAGGGATTTTGCCTAAGTTTTCTAAGAGAAAATTTTTCAGTTTTCTGAAGTGTTTAAAAGAGTTTTAAGTGCAAAAACTTCTCATCTTTATTGTTTTGGGTTTTAGAAAATCAAAGAAAAATAGGTTTTTGGGATTTTTGCTTAGATCTTCAATTCTATCATATTGCAAGTATTTTCCCAAAGGTTTTTCTTTGTTGCTTGTTTCCAAAAACACTTTGATTCCACACTTGAGCTATATCTTCTATCCTAAACTATTTAGGATCTTGCTTTTGTGGAAAAAGAAAAAGGAAAGAGGTTTGTGGTTTAAATATACCAATTGTTGTAAACCCTTGATTTCTTGAGTTGCTCCCTCTTTGGTAGAGGTGAAGATTGTTGTATTGGGTTGTTGGTTTGGATCCCTCTTCGGTAGAGGTGATTCAGTTTGGTTGTAAACCTCTTCGGTAGAGGTTGTTGTTGTTGTTGTTGGTTGTTGGGCCTCGGTGGAGGTTGTTGTTTGAGAGAGGAGTTCGGTACTCCTAGAGTTGTAAGAAATCCTCTTTGGTAGAGGTTCCCTCGGTGGGAGTTGAGTTAGTGGAAATCCTACACGGTGGTGTAGGCGGGGATGTAGAGCAAGGTGCTCGAACCTCGAAACAAATCTTGGTGTTTGCGTATTGATCCATTGTCTCTCTAACTCTCTCTCATTTATATTGTGCAAAGCATCATACTTCATATCATCATATCATATTTGCTTGTGTTGAGCATAACTCATATTGTCATATCATATTGCTTGTGTTGCCTTACATTATTTCATATTGCTATATCCTTTATTGCTTGGCTTGATTGTGTGTGCACATTGCTTGGATTGCTTGTGTGTGTGTGCCTAACTTATACTCATCCAACAAGAGCTTCACATAGCACCTCAACCCATTTCAAGGGGAATCAAGGGGAGTTAGTCCAGAGCCTCGCAAGGGGAATTCGGCTACACTTGTTGTATTGTATTAGTTTGTGCATAATTTGCATTAGCTTCCGCATTTAGCGCACTTAGTTTACATTTGTATTCTAGATTAGCACTTACACCTATTCACCCCCCTCTAGGTGTTTTACAATTGGTATCAGAGCTAGTGCTCCTGATACTTAGGCTTAGCATCCTAGGAGTGATCCATTTGCTTGCTAATCTCATTTGCATTTGTTTGTTTGCACATTCATATTTAGTTTATACCATGGACTTCATGACCCCTCCTAGCTTTGACCCTTCCAACATTGATGTTTGGAAGTATAGGATGTCCATGTACCTAAAGACCCTAGGTTTGCATGTCTTCCTTGCCGCCACCAGAGATGTTATCTTGGTGATGGTAATCATATAGGGGCCAATGCACAAGCCCTAGAGGCCATTAGAAGCACATTACCTAAAGATTATCTTATGTGTGTTTCTAATCTTGATTCCGCTTTTGCAGTGTGGAACAAGTTGACAATAACCACCACCTCCAAGCTTCAATTGCCAATCCAAGAAGAGGAATCTAGCGGAGAATCCGAGCCACAACAATGCTATATAGTCCAAGGGAATGACTCCCTTGAGGTACATTCGGAATCTCAACTAGATAGTAATGATTGTGCTAGTTCTTCAAATGATTATGTTGATCCCCATGCCTTAAATGAAGAACTATCTATTGTGTGTGAAAAGTTAATAGAAAAATATAACGTGTTGAAAAGGAAAAGTCTAGATATTGAAAAAGAAAATAAATGTTTGCATTCTAGACTTGATTGTGTTTTGCAAGAGAAAGTTGAGGTCTATAATGAAAGGGATTCATTGAGATCTCAATTGGAACTTGCACTTAAAGAAAATGAATTTTTAAAATCTAAAAATGATTGCCATGTTCTTTTGAAGAAAAATGAAAATTTGTCTTCAAAAGTTGATTTTGTTTTAAAAGAGAATGTTGATTTGAAAAATAAAATTATTTCTATTTCAAATGATCTAGATGTTGTTTAAAGAAAAACATTGTTTTGCAAAATAAGATTGATGCACATGTTTGCCATGCTAGGGTAGTATCACACACTTCACCTAGTGCATGCCACACTTCTTCTTCTAAGATTAATGATGATATTTGTTTGCTTAAGAAGAAGGTTGATTGTTTGGGCTCCACTATGAGCCAATGTGCCTTGAACCACACTCGGTTGGAAACCTTGGTTCGAAAGAAACAAGTTCCATCCTTTATGCATGCACACCCTTCACGGCATACACATGCTCCTCACGGACACACCCATCACCATATGTATGCTCATGTGTACACATGTACACATTGTGGCCGAAAAGGCCATCTTACTAAATTTTGCTATGATCGTTTACATGTTGAAAATTTAGCCAAGAAGTTTGTTTGGGTTAGGGAAGGGACTAACCCCCATGGACCCAACAAGATGTGGGTACCAAAGACCACCACCCCTAAAGTTTTTGATGTAGGTGTGGGCTCTCACATGACGTGAGAGTGTTAGCACCTTGGAGTGGATGCGTTCCGTACTAAAAGGAAATCATATGGATGCATCACCTTCAAGGGAAGAGATGGTGGAGAGGACCACCAAGTTTTGGAGACAAGGAGAGTTGCCTTGAGGTTTTGGTAACGATTCCTAAACTCCCATGCTTTCATATTCATTTGTTTATGGCATGTTTTTGATGTCTATGGATTAGTATGTTCATTCCATGTTTATTAGGTCCTTGACATACATGTATAGTATTTGAGACACACATGCTTATTTGAACCCATATTTAGTGTTCTCACTTTTGTTTAAGCTATAATGTACATCATGAATCTAATACATGTGAATTTACATAGTAATCATGTTTTAGTTTTATCATGATGACTTTTATATTTGTTTTGATGCTTCATATTTGAATATATGTTTAGATGTTTGTTTTCATTAAGACTAGTTATATACTTGTACATAGAGTGGGCTACAAATAAATCTATATATGTTGAGCTTGATTGCTTATTTGAACCCATTAGATGTGCTAGTATAGTCTAGTTTTGATGATTCATACATTTCAAACTTGTATTCCATTTTTGGATTTGTTTTATGATTGTGTGTTTCACTTCATGTATATGTTTGTATTGCCAAACTTTAAGATATACATGTATACCCCTTGAGTCATTTGCCTTTCATGCAAATCTATATTTGGACTCAATTGTATTTAGGGATATGTATGTATACTTCATGTTTGATAATTCATACATATACCTTGAAATGAAATTTGTTGTGATGAAAATTTAGTTTTTCATGTTTCATGTATTTATGTTTAACATCATGTATATGTCTATCTAGTTCAAACTAATCTTATACATATACATCTTTTTGAGCCACGTGCCTTCATGAATATACATTTAGTGGACTCGTTGAGTTTTAGATATGTATGTATATTTTAGCTTGTATTAGACATACATATGCCTTGAAGATTAAATAAGGAGTTTTATATGATTTTTCATGTTTTTGATGGAATTATGTTTTAAGGAATAATTGAGCTTAATGAAATATTTTTCATGATTATGATCTTCACATATTATTTGTACACTCATATCTATTGCTCATGTTTTGTTTCTCATGAGTTATGCTTTATTGGTTAGAGTGATGATTATCATGTGAATTTTATTTTTGTTTTATTTCTTGCTTGAAGGATTTCGTGCTAGTTAACAAGTTTTCCATTTAACTAGTTGCGGTGTTCTTCATTTTGGTAGTGATTTTCAAACAAAACTATATTTTCAAATCTATCTTTGAAAACCCCTACCATCCAAGGGCGGTAGGATGGGAGATCATGTTCATGTATGCCCTAAATTGAAAATCTTTAAAACTTGAATTATGATTGGGTGATAGAGAATATGATGTATACACTTGAACTTATTGTTATGTCAATTGGTATCATTGAACTCTTTCAATTGGTATCATTTTGATCTTCTTGTATACTCATATATGTTTTGTATGTATGTATGCTTTAAATTCCAAGTATATCAATTTCTATTGGTATCTATTTTTCATACATATATATGTTTGTGTTTATGCTAGTGCTTGAGTTTCAATTTTGTTTAAATTGATTACTTTTAAATTATTATCAAGACTATGCATGACTTTAGTTTGTGTTTCATAAAGGGGGAGAAAATTTGATTTTGTATTTCAATTGGTATTTGTACTCCCACACTTTATGATTAAAAGTTGTTATTTTAAACATATGATACCAACATCAAATTATATGTTTTTAAAATGAACAATTCTTACTATTGGTATCAATGTCTCTATGTAAAATCTTCTCAATTGGTTAAACATAACAAATTTTGAATACATTTAGTATCAAGATTCATGTTTTAGGAATTCAAGATTTATGTTTAATTACAATTGGTATCTCATATGTTGTTTAAAGAATATATTCAAAGTTTTGATTTGTATTTCCTATATGCAAGGAGAGCTTAACATCTCTCTTACATATAGATTCATGTTGAGTATATTATAAATTGAGGAGCTTGACAACTCTTCTTTATATGATATACGTGTGTAGGGGAGCTTCACATCTCCTCTTATGCATTACATAATATGTGTTATGTGAATTGGGGCTTGTCATCTTTTCTTCATGTAATGCATATGTGTAGGGAAGCTAACTTAGCGTCTTCCTCTTCATGAATGTATATAGCATATAACATATATTGATCCTTGTTTATTGGTATCAAGATGCTTCATTGACACATTTTTTTTAATTGATATCATGTTTGTAGTCACCCCTTATTGACTTTGTTTTTTGTTTTAGACAAAAAGGGGGAGAACATTGTTTGCATTGTTTTGATTGACAAAAAGGGGGAGAAAGATTTTTACCTCTCATTTTATCTATGGTTTTGATTGTTTACCCCTTTGTTGATGATTGACAAAAAGGGGGAGAAGTATTTGAGTTTTATATGCATGCTTATGTTTTATATGCATATATTATGTTTTAATCTCAAGAATATTAAGTTTAATTGATATATAGAGTTTGCTTTGTAATTGGTATCTAGAGCTTATTTTGTTTTGAATATTCCATTTGATATCTAGAACCATTTATTGTTTATGCATACGCATGTTTCATGTTTAATATTCATTGCATATATTTATTGTTTATCCCTATGCATGAGTTAAGGGGGAGCTTCCTTGAAGCTTATCTTTAATCCATGCATATATAACTCCATGAGTTTTGTCATCATCAAAAAGGGGGAGATTGTTGGCCCAATGGCCTTCCACTCTAGTTTTGATGATGATCAACTCATGTAGTTATGTTTACTAATATTCTTGTGTTTCTAAGTTTCAGATCATTAACAGGATATTAGTTGGTGATTAGCTTCAACAAGGAGTTTAGAAGCTATTCATGGTGATTCCAGGGCCAAAGCTTCAAGTTCACACTTTGCCTAGCCCATGGATGGAGTTTTGGAGCAAGTCTACTTGAAGATGATGATCGTCAAGAAGACTTAGGTATCCTAGTTAGATAGAGTTTTTAGATCCATTTGTAAAGCTTAGTTTAGTTGATATGCTCAAGTGCACAAAACACACACGTTTTGTGATTTGATATTTGGTTTTTATGAATAGTTGATCAAAACAAGTTTACATATGTTATATGTATAGTAGATGTTTTCTATTTATACATACATGCTTTAACTTGGTAAACAAACTTATTTTGATATCCCTATTCATGTTCTTGGAAAAATCTAGTTTTGAGAAAAATACAAGTGTTGATTCTTGATTTTTGAAAAGAAACAAAAGTAAATTTCATATGCTTGATATTTGAGTAGAAATGTTTTATCACATGATTAATATCAATGCAATATGTAAAACAAGTTTTATGGAAGTTTTGTAAAAGATAAAAATATTTTTAAAACAAGTTTTTATCAGATTTTCTGTTCCAGGCTTCAACCAAGTCGACTTGGTCCCTGACTAGTCGACTAAGTCAGAAGTCGGTCGACCGGGCCGGTCGACCGACCGACGTGCACAAACCTGTGCACGTTTCTGGCACAGGGAACGGTCGACCGGACCGGTCGACCGGAGCAATATATCTGCTCTCTGGTTTTCTGGGTCGACCGGACCGGTCGACCGCAGAAGAGAGCTTTGCTCTCTGTTTTGTTTCGGTCGACCGGGCCGGTCGACCGCTGTTGCCCAACGGTCATATTTCTGACCGTTGGCGGTCGACCGGACCGGTCGACCGGTGGCCTGTCAGGCTGCTACATCAGCCTAACGGCTAGTTTTGTATAGGGGCTATATAAACCCCATCTCTTTAGGGATTTTGCCTAAGTTTTCCAAGAGAAAAATTTTCAGTTTTCTGAAGTGTTTAAAAGAGTTTTCAAAAGAGTTTTAAGAGCAAAAACTTCTCATCTTTATTGTTTTGGGTTTTTGGAAAATCAAAGAAAAATAGGTTTTTGGGATTTTTGCTTAGATCTTCAATTCTATCATATTACAAGTATTTTCCCAAAGGTTTTTCTTTATTGCTTGTTTCCAAAAACACTTTGATTCCACACTTGAGCTATATCTTCTATCCTAAACTATTTAGGATCTTGCTTTTGTGGAAAAAGAAAAAGGAAAGAGGTTTGTGGTTTAAATATACCAATTGTTGTAAACCCTTGATTTCTTGAGTTGCTCCCTCTTTTGTAGAGGTGAAGATTGTTGTATTGGGTTGTTGGTTTGGATCCCTCTTCGGTAGAGGTGATTGAGTTTGGTTGTAAACCTCTTCGGTAGAGGTTGTTGTTGTTGTTGTTGGTTGTTGGGCCTCGGTGGAGGTTGTTGTTTGAGAGAGGAGTTCGGTACTCCTAGAGTTGTAAGAAATCCTCTTTGGTAGAGGTTCCCTCGGTGGGAGTTGAGTTAGTGGAAATCCTACACGGTGGTGTAGGCGGGGATGTAGAGCAAGGTGCTCGAACCTCGAAACAAATCTTGGTGTTTGCGTATTGATCCATTGTCTCTCTAACTCTCTCTCATTTATATTGTGCAAAGCATCATACTTCATATCATCATATCATATTTGCTTGTGTTGAGCATAACTCATATTGCCATATCATATTGCTTGTGTTGCCTTACATTATTTCATATTGCTATATCCTTTATTGCTTGGCTTGATTGTGTGTGCACATTGCTTGGATTGCTTGTGTGTGTGTGCCTAACTTATACTCATCCAACAAGAGCTTCACATAGCACCTCAACCCATTTCAAGGGGAATCAAGGGGAGTTAGTCCAGAGCCTCGCAAGGGGAATTTGGCTACACTTGTTGTATTGTATTAGTTTGTGCATAATTTGCATTAGCTTCCGCATTTAGCGCACTTAGTTTGCATTTGTATTCTAGATTAGCACTTACACCTATTCACCCCCCCTCTAGGTGTTTTACAAGATGCAAGATGGAAGTGTGGTTCTAATGGGATAGAACCTATCCTGCAAAGATGTCGGTTGGGCCATAACTGAATCTGATCTTGGTTTGAACTTTGGTGGTGATGTGTTAACCTAGATGAATTAGAGTCTTTTGACCACACTTGCATACACAAATACTATCACAAATAAGTTCACCAATAGTCAACAAGAGAAAAATAATCAAGCCTAGTCTAAGGTAACCTTGACCTAAACAACTCCTAACTAGTTGATTGTCCATAAAAGGTATAATGCAGACTTTGATCACGAGCTAATCATCCAGGTCAGGGCAAGACTGGTGGGAGGCATCCGCGCAAAAGCGACTGGCCTAATTAAGACAAACCACCAGCCATCAGGGTTTCGCCCCTCAATTCCTGTCCTTAAACACTAATTTGGTAGGAGTCAAATTCTAACACCTTTCCCCTTAGGATAATCTTCTAATGAGTTTAAGATGTCCCTAAGGCCAACGTCTATTAGATTTTAAATTTGGCTTAGGTTCTGTATGCTAGGAGATGGTTTGTGGGCTAAGAAAGGGTAATGATTTCCCCACCTTATCTTGATTTATGTTTTGCCCTTAAGGTTGATTGTGCAAAGTATGCAAGATATAGAAAAGTAGCATCCAACAAGCAAATAATCACCCACGAATGTTTCTTAAACTGTATGATATGCATACATTTCTTGTCTCCAACTATCTTCAACAGTAATTGTAAAAGAAACGTAATTAGACAAATACCTAAAATGCAAGTGTAAATATTTTTTAAGCAATTGGCAATCAATCAGATTACTATTGGACTAAAAATAGGGAGTGTGAATATCAGATATAGCAGTAATAACACACAAAAACTATATTTTTGCAAAGCAATATGTCCTGCAAAAAAAGAGTTTTTAGTAGTTTAAAAAAAAATTCAAGCTTTTGCGCTGCAATCTCTTGAAATTCTGTTTCCTACTTTCGAGAGTAGGGGCACAGAATAGCAAGTCTTCTCCTGCAAAGCTTGAATGCTAAATCTGACTCCTTGATGGCCCTAAAATAAGACACCAAACTTGTTAGAAAATAATTACATCGTTCCTCCCCGACAACGACTCTAAAAATTAATTGCAAGTGAAAGCAGTGAGAATTACCATCTAGGTTTGGGCTAACAGGTCATGTCCACGAAGAGGAATGCGATGAAATCTTTTCGATGTTTTTGTTTAAAAAAATAAAGGATGGTGTCAGTGTTTTTTATGTTGAAAAAAGAATGGAGAGTGAGGAAGTGATTTTAAAGAAAAATTGAAAACTTAGAGAAGGCTTTGAAAAAGATAATCTTAAAAAGTGTTGAAGATTGACTGGTTGTTTGTTTTAATCTATGAAAAGATCTGGGCTCACTATCTTACTACTCAACAATATGTTCTTCTCCTGAAATTCTCAGTGCCTCAACTTGATCATAGGCAATAACTTAAGCTTGAGTTTCGAAACTCTTAAGCAAAGCAAATAAGATTATTTGAAAAAGTTGAACTCTTTTTCTTAAGAAATCATTTTGAACTGAATGTTAAATCATCAAGTAGTCTTTCAAGTATGAAATAAAAACAAGTTCAAGTAATGTTTTTAAAAAATAGAAGTTTAGAAATCCAAACCCATCCTCATGTGCCTTCAAGAACACTTTCAAAGAAGCAAGGCTTAGTTTAAGGCATACATATGATTCCGTTAGGTCCTTCACATCAAAACCATTCAAAAGAAGAGTGATCAAAGAGAGATGATAATGAGCCCAGAAAAATAAGTTTAGCTACTCATGATAAATGTAAAACAAGACATGTAAATGAAATAGATCATACCCGTGATTGGAGAAGAAGAGAAGCTTTGAACCTTTATTGATGTCACTTTAACTTCAGATTATAATCACTCTTTTTCTCTTTGTCACTTGTATCTGAACTGAACTACAAATTAAAAATAGAGATACAACTTCTCAATACTATCTAACAAAGAACCTAAATCCTAAAAATAAAGAGAAAAACTTAAACTAATTTCCGGTCCCTTTTTCTCTTTCGAATGCAATATTTATAGGGAAAAACCAAGCGGGGGAGAGCATACGAAGATTGGGGAAGCAAACGCTCCCCCAACAAACTCAACTAAGCCGCGAAAATGGCCTGAGTGTGGCCAGGTGGGCACACCCGGGGGGTACAACTCCCTGATTTAGCGATACGCCTTTATCTCTTGCTGAATTTCCCGTTTCTGCTCCTGAATTTAACGAAACCTTCTTTGACCTTTGGCTTTAACCAATTGATTTGTAAAGATTTATTCTACCTAATTTTCAACCGATTTCATCTTCTCTGATTTGTCTTGATCTGTCCTGATTTTCTAATTTCAAATTACTTAAATCAGAATTTTGATGGGCTTTTGGGCTCGTTTCTCTTCCCTCTCCTTTAGCAATGAGCTTGCACATTATTAAATAAAAATAAGACTTATTAATAGGATTTATTAGATAATAAACATGATAATGTTTAATATATATGCAATATATGTGACTGATCATTCGGCTGAGCAGCTGTTTATTTCGATTATATAGTCGTTGACCAGTCAACAAGAAATGCCAACAGTTTAGTCAACTCAGGGTCAAAAGCAGAGATCGATACAGTTGAGAACTCAACTATGTAGACAACCTTTTGGATACGTAGCCAAGTTATGGTGGTTGTCACTGACGTAAATTTTGTGAAATTAGTGTTAATTTTGGAAACGACTCTACAAAGTCGGTTAGGGTTAGTGAATGTCTCTGTTGCCTATAAAAGCACGACAATCTCTTGTATTCAGTAAACAATTTTCTCTCTTTTGAATTCTAGTTTTTAATTAATAAAAGTTCTGTTGGCTGTATTAAATCTCTGAGTTTTTGAGAAGAAGAAACAGTAAAGAAACACTTCTCAAGGGCTTCTCTATTGGTGCTTTCTTCCCTCTCTCTTTATTTAATTTATGCAATATGTTCTCTCTTTATTATTTGATGCTTTTCAATTCCTTAGATATGAACTAATTTCTTTTAGTAAGACATTGGTAGAAGTAGATTATATGAAGATATAGGCAAGTAATTAGGGTTAGCCTAATAAATCTACATGCATATTAAGTTTCTGAAATCATTTTCATGTTTATCAATTGATGGCCATAATTATTTAGATGATTAAATTAGAGGCCAAAAGGAGATAATTTAGTGTAGCGTCATAGATTTAAGAACAACATCTTGACAAGTTGAGGCGTAAAAGATTGTGCAATCTTGTGAAAGATCTATCATGTTTGATGCTTCTTTTATAGTAAATTTACTAGATCGAGAGATTGTAGGTTCTAAACTGAAATGATAGAATTGATATTGCTTGAGAAAGATTATTGATTAATTTTGCAATTTTTGATTGTTAAAATGTGTAGATGAATTGCTAACACTAATACTTGACCTATATCCAATATTATCTGCTAAATCAATCGCCTTATCTTATTCTTATCAAATCAAAACAAAAAGTGCTTTGGTTTAGCTAGGAATAGTTAGTTTATTTAGTTTAATTCTCTCATCATCATTGATCTTTTCAAATAGAACTAGCAACAGTTAGTTGGTACTTGAAAACACAGTCTTCGAGGGACGATACTCTACTCACTGATATATTACTTGCTACACGACTGGTATGCCAGTTCACGCACATCATAAATTTCAACTCAAGATCGATCAATTAAACGTATACATGAGAGTATTCCCCAAGATATAATATTCTAACACAAAACCAATTATAAATTCTACTCAATATGAAAACTACAATCATGCATATCTATCTCCACTGATAAACTATTGAATTATCGCCTTCACTCGTAAGCATACCACTATCTACTACTAGCAGTTCTAACCTACAAATACTAATACAATCAGAGTTTATAAAAGAAATCACATTCCATAGCAATTATATGTATCATCTTTGGAGAACATTTTGTAGCTTGATTAGTCTCTAATTTTACAAAATTTTTATCACATCCGCATATTTATTTGATACAAAATTCTGCTAATAAAACTTCGCTTGCTTGATCCTAGGTCCATGGTGTGCAAATGAAGAAGAAGACCCTAAATCACCATTTAATGGGTAATTAAAGGCCTACCAAGTAGCCATTGACCTTAGGGAGGAGATTTTGTCAGCTCAGGGCATCAAATTCAGAATCCAGAAGACCCAGCTGATGGGAGACAGAAGGAATGACAAGCTGCCCGAAGCCAGGCACGCGCCGTCCTGGCAGGGCCGCGGAAACGCGGCCGTACGGTCGCGGGCGCGGCCGTGCTTTGGGCCAGGGGTTATCCCCCTGACCCCCTTTCCCCTGGTGCCTATAAATACCCCCCAGGGTTCTTCAGTTGGAGATATCAAGAACTTTAAGATCTTTATGTTAGTTTGATTCTAGAGTTGTAGTTGTTGTTTCTTTTCTTCTTCTTCTAGTTAGTTTAGACATTAGAGTGAAAGAGAGAGAGAGTGTGTAAAAGTTATATTTGGAGGGTGACAAGTTAATACAAATAATTACTTCTCTTTCTTCTTTCCATTTACTAGTTGCTTTCATTTGCTTCTATCTTTTGTTTTAGTGTAACTCCTTTTCTCTTTACCTCTTCTCTCTTGTTGTTTCCTTACTACCATGTCTAACTAACTCCTTCATTGCATGACTAACTAACTACTAACCAACTAATCTCTAACAACTTGATTGATAACCCAAATGAGTCAATAGTATCAAACAAGCCTTGTGCAAACGAGAGCTATGACATCTTAAAACGAGGGTTCTAACTCTAACTTACTTATAAGTATTAACTATCTTATATTTCATCCTTAACGGGTTTTTGATGATCTATAGAGTTTAAACTTTGCTTGTTTTTATAAGTTAGAGATTTTCTTTTTAACTTTGCCGATACCATTAGTGCACTTGTGTCTTCCCGTATTCTCGCCTTCAACTGAATCTTGATAAGGGAATGTCAAAGTTTTTGTCGTGCAAAGCTAAAGTTAAAGGAAGAATTTTCACTTGATTTTCACGTGAATAGTTCCTATGCATAAGGGTTATGCTTACTTATGATTTGTAAGGCCACATCTTCAAGAAGTTAGAGATTAATGGGAGCACTTAGTTGAAAGTTAGCCATGCGCTTTTACCTTTAAGAAAAATTATTTTTACAAACCACCAAACAATTCGAAACAATTCTTGAAACCAACTTGTTTTTATTTTCAAATTCTTTATTTGAAATAAAGAACTTTCTCTTTTCTTGAACAAAGAAGCCGCATCAAGCTTGCATCGCTCTCCCTACTTGTGGATATGACCCGTATAGCCACTTCGCTACTACGGAGAATCGCAAAAGCAGTAAAATTGACCCACGATCCTTTACTTATTCTTGTGCTTGCTTTTTGTCGATCATAGCTCTAAGCCGGGTTCTCATCTTACCGTGAGCTGAAAACATCAATCTGAGACGGGATGAGTTCAATAGCTCGATGAGTAAAGTCATCTAAGGTAATATTTGCATTTAATATCATTACAAATCAAGTATAATGCAGTTGTAAAATTTCAAGAATAATCTTAATTATCTTCTTACTTATGGTAAATAGTGCAAATTAAATCCCCAATTCTTTTTATTATTCTGATATTTGTTCTTCGCACCATCCTAAATAAACATATTCTAATATTCAGCATAATATATCTTATGTTATGCAATACCTAACCTGATTGTCTATCTCTTATTGATCTGGTGATCCACCAATCACATACATATTAGCATATCACTTATATTTTGTTAGTAACACATTCGAGTTTTGACGTCCTACATCATAATCGCATCTCCCAGAATATATGATCTTGCTTACTTTTCTATTGGTATATCGCTCATTATTACTATTCTCATATATATATATATATATATATATATATATATATATATATATATATATATATAGAGAGAGAGAGAGAGAGAGAGAGAGAGAGACACTTGTGCCCTTCCAAAAGGATTTGAGCCTGAATCCTTCCAACTCAAATACAACCCTCCGACATTCGAATAAAAGATCCACTCCATTGAAGTTGATCTATATTATTTCAAGTATCTATAAAATAAAAAATAAGTATTTTGAATACTTTTTACCGATGCATCAAGTAGGGGAAAAACAGACGGTCTAAATAGTGAGTTGGTTAGTTTAACAGTGTAGAATATTTGAAACCTAACAAAAATTGGTTTGTAGGGGTTTTTAGATATTTAGATCATAATCAAATGGTTGAATTGAGAATTTATATGTCTAAAGATATAAATCTAACCAACTCACTACTTTCGGTCATCCATTTTGTGTCGTTCGATGGATGGGCAAAAAGTATTCAAAACACTTGATTTTTAGTTTATAAATATTTGAAATAGTATAGATCAACTTCAAGAGTGGATCTTATATTCGAATGTTGGAGGGTTGTATTTGAGTTAGAAGGATTCAGGCTCAAATCCTTTTGAAAGGACACAAGCGTATATATATACACCTCTACATACATACATACATATATATAGGGGTTTTTGTACCTCAGCCGCCAGCTGAGAATTTCTCAGCTGGCGTGACGTGGCTTCATATTAGCCGCAGAGAAGTTAAAAATTAGATGGTAAAAAGATAAAACATCCTACTCGAAAAGACCCTCAACCACTTTACTACTGCCCAATGACTAAAATACCCTCAGTTTTACTTTTAACTTGGCTACAACTATTCCTCCACCAAAAAATTACAGATCTGAAAATTTATGTTTTTTTCAAACAAAAAAATTACAGATCTTGATTACTAAATTTTTTTTGAAAGTTATTGTAATCATAATAAAAATCTATTACTGCGACTTGAAACAGTTTATTTTAGTTTTTTTTTCTTAAACTGCAATCGAAGTCGCAGTTTCTGAAAAAATTGGATTTAAATTTTTTAACATCATTTTCACTTTTTAGATTTATTTTTGCTACATTAAGACCTTGGTCGCAGTGTTGCAGCCTTTTTTTAATTTTTTTATTAGGGCCACAGTATTTTTTTGATCTTGATAAGCTAAATAGGATACTGCGACCGTAGTCGCAGTCTTATGAAAAAAGAGTCGCAGTCAATTGAAGCAGTAACGAAGATCTTGTAAGTTAATTAATTAAGATGATTAGAAATTGTAACTTCAGTCGCAGTCTTATGTAACAACAGTCTCTTTGAGAATGTTTTGTTAACACTGTAACCTTGGTCATAGTATTTTGATTGAGCTTGAACCTACAACAGAAAATATAAAATTTTAGAACTTAAGAATAAAGAGTGTAAAGTGCTCAATACTACCGCGATGTCAAGTAGCTATGCCGTCGTGATCCACAAGGAGGGACTAGCGATGAAAGCTTTTTAATAAGTTCTCTTTTAAGCTACAAAGAATGGTTAAAATTTTTCTTTTGTTCTTTAAAAGAAAAAAAGAAAAATAAGTTATAGTTAAGTTAAGAAGAAAGTGGTAGATTGAGAAGGTGGAGAAAATAGAAAATAGATTTATATAAAGAAATTAAAAAGAGTGAATAAAAGAGTTGAGAGATTGTGGTGTTGGTGATCTAAACTAAAAGTTAAAAAAAAAAAAGAAAGAAACCTAAAAGAAATACTTATCTCTAGTTAATTACTTACCTGGAATCCTTACATGTTTTTCCTTACTTCGGAGGCGATCAACGCATAACCATAAGGTCGAGCTCAATCCCCATTCGCATTACATCATCAAGACAAATAAGAATGAAATGATACGGAATCTTGAGGAGGAGAACATTATCATGAAATATCGGTGACACTCACACAAACATGGCTATATGGATGCTTCTAGATTCACTTGGATATTCATCAAAACCAAAAGAGGAAAAGTATAAAGAAGAAGAAGAATATATAAGTAAAAATAGCATAAAGATGTTACCTTTGATTGCTTGTAGAAACTATAAAAGAAAGGAGGAGGTTACATCGGTATCACTCTCGACATAAGTCTCTCTCTCTCTCTTACTTACATGAATCTCACTCTAACCTATGATTACAAAGAAAGAAAAATTACATAAAATAAAATAAAAACCTACACTAAAAAGAATGAAAAACTAGCCTAAGAATCTATCTCTGCTTGATCGTTACTCTGCCTCTGATGTGTGGGGTATTTATAGCATAGAAATGAATAAGGAAATGAGTTGAAAGATAGGGGGTGGCTATTTCAGAATTTGAATCCTCCCCTTATCTCTAAACTTAATTTGATGTGGATATTCAATTCTGATATGCAGCTTGTTGGCGTATTGATCGCTAAATATAAATTATCAAATGATAGAATTAGAAACAGTGTTCAACGTAAGAATTGTAGCCCTTTCAGTATTCTTTCTGGATTATCTTGAATTATCAGATTTGAGATTCGGTAATGAAAGTTATGATTCAAATACTAAAATATATACAGTCTGAATTTGAGTCAAAATTGCTTTATCTCATCCGTTGATCTTCTCTCTATTCATTTATCCCTTTATATTTTGAATTTGGATTCAGTTTTCATTTGGTATTATCTTTATGATTTGCTTTGATTTTCAGCTAAACATTTACCTCAATTCTTGATTTGTTCTGGATGTAGTAATATCTCCATAGATCTTAAGTTAATCGAATTGATTCACCAAAATCTGATTTTTAATTGACTAGATCTAGGATCATCCTCAGCTAACCAAATAAATCCAGTTAAATCCGATTTTAACTGATATTTATTTGGTTTAATCCTCTTTCTGTTTATTATTATCTTCTGCAAAATAGATATTTAAGACAAGAAAATTAGCAGATTTATTACATAATAAATGTAGGAGTGTAATGAAAAGAATATGAATATATGTACGATCACACCCCACACCTATCTTTAGCTCGTCCTCGAGCAAAACAACAAAACTAAATCAAAGATTATTAAACCATTTTCGCGGGTCACGCGATTGCACTGAGCATGTGCAACAAGCCGATAAACCTCTAGGTTTTCCCTAAAGGACGAGTTTGTCTCGTGAGGGTTTTTAGTAGATTACCCCGACAAAATCCATAAAGAAGAAAAAAGTATTAGTATTTTGAAAACACATTTTGAAAGAGAAAAATATTTGAACTATTATTGTAAGAATTAAGTAATCTATAAGTTATAGGAAAACTGAACTTTTCATTCCTAAACTTAGTCTTTATTCAAAAATTAGTTATCAATCAATGTAAGGAGTTAAACTGTATTTCTCATCTAGTCTATTATTTTACCCTAAGTTATATGCACCTTTATGACCGTGAAATTTTGACTCGGGGTTCTTTAAATCTAACTCTTATGCCTTATTTTCTTTCTTTTGCTTTTTTTTAATTTTGGTGATATTATTCCTTAGTTCTATTAGGCTTTCTAATCTGCCCATTTAACGAACCTTTAATCGGTGACTCCCAAACTAAACAATCTTAGGAATTGGGTGAGAAAACACCCAAGGACTTAAGAACTCGAGCAAATAAGGCTGCAAAATAAAGAATTTTATTATATGAATCACTTTTAGGCGTGAATACTTATGTTTTATGAGGCACAAATACCCAACTTAATTAGAGGATTTTTGATATTATATATATATATATTTCTTTTTTTTAAAAAAGTAATAAGGATCTTTGTTTTGAACCCTAAGTGTGTAAGTGTATAAAGCATGCATATTCATCAAGGTAAAAATCAAGACTAAATTACCTTTTCGAGTTTTCTTCCTAATCTTGGAAATGAAACAAATAATTTTATTTTGACCAAGTGTAAGAAATCTTAATTATGATTCTCCTATTCCTTAAAATTGACTTAATTTCTGACAAAAAATATGTCAAAATATTGTTTCTATTTTCAAAAAGTTTTTAAAAGTAAATTTTTTTTTAATAATAAAAGTAAAACCTAAGTTATGTTAGAACCCTCTCCCACACCTATCTCATGCATTGCCCTCAATGTATAAATTAATGCATAGATGCATGAAAAAGAAAAAAGGGAAGGAAAATATTATCTTATGGTTGTGGTTTCGGTGGTGGTCTTATTGGGTCAAGCGTTGCTATCCAATCAAGATAATGTGGTGCTTCACAGAACCCACCTTTATTGACCTCTTTTCTATTTACATATTACAGTCTCCAATATTTACAGTCTCCAATATGAATAGGATCATGAAAGATCCTATAGTTAAACTTACTCCTTTTACATGACCAGTTTTGAAAAATCATCACGGAGTCATCATGGTCTATACCTATGTTCAACAAAGAATGTGACTTAGTGGAATGATTGACTTGGACTCAAGAATGATAGGTTCAGGAACCAATACTAACTCGAGAAAATTAACTTTGGGTTCGAGAGTCAATTTTGATTCAAGAGTTGAGTCCAAATCCAATAATTGAAATTCACATTCTTTTCCCATCAATGGAATGTGACTATCCAAAATTGGTAATTCAATTCCTAGATCTATTGGTACGAAAATGACTGTTGGCTCAAGAAATTGGTCTAAATTGGGTAAGAATACCGGAGTCAACATAGATTAGAAGATGAAAATTGAATCACAAGGTTAGGAATCAGGTCCACATTCATAATCAAGTTCAATCTCATTAAAATGAAACTTTTCAATCATCAATAGGTTGATATTGGTCAAGTTTAAGGTTTTGTGATGAAATTGAATCTTGGTCAAAATCTTTAAGATACCAAGATTCTTGATTTTCGTCAATATGGCTAGATGTGTCGGGAATAGTCAAAAATTGGGTAGGAAGAGTTTCCTTATTCCTACGCTTATTTTTCAATCGACTATATCTTACTTCTGTCATATCGAGTGGATCACTTTAGAATTGAATCATAGATTTCATACTCTTTTCTAAGTCGGCATGTTCTTGAAAAATAGAGTAAGGATCTGTGATTTGAAAATTTTGAAGGGATTTTGAGTCTTCTTAATTTGAATTCGTCGCTCAAGCTCATCTAAGGCTTCCGTTCTCTTTTCCTAGTAACTCATTCTTCTAATGGTTGCTCGGAGATGGAGTATATGAACCTGGATGTGGGTAAGATGGTTGGCAATATGACTCTGGGGAGTTGTATACCCACGACTATGTGAAGAGTAGTGATGATTATTACAGTCTTATTCATAGTATTGGGACTGGAGCATGTATTGATTCGGATAAGACCAATCCGACACAGTAGGTTGGTTAAAGTTATGATATGCCGGGTTGGTAATATCCGAAAAAGAGGTTGGGGTGTAACATGGATTACCATTAAAATTGGAAAATTGTTGTTATAAGCCATATCACACAAGAATTATCAAAATTAAACAAAAAAAATAAAAAACAAACATTTTCGATGATGAAATTTTTTTTGATAGGCCTTCCTTTTGAAGAAGAAGAAGAAGAGAAGATGAAAATATTGAGCTGACATCCCCAGGGAACAAGAACCTGTCAAAATAGCTGATGGAGTCTAAGCCTGTAAACTAAAAATCAATATCTAATCCCGCTCTCGCTTTTTTTAGAACGACATTCTCTACGAATCAAATCCTAGATCTGACAGCGTGAGGAGACACAAAGAGATAGACATATAAAAGGAGAGAAAAATAATAATAAAGAATATAAAACTAATACATCATCCCAAGAAAATTGTCTTTTTTGAACAGTAGGGGCCTTTAGTAATTTTAATTATTTTCAAAAAATGGGGCGCCATTAAGATTGTCGAATTATGTGGCACATATTGTTCCACGTCACCGCCAGCTGAGAGGCACTCTTAGCTGTCGGCTAATATACATTTTTCTGATGTGTATGTGTATGTGCAAAACACGTAGACATCACATATCGCTCTCGGTAGTGTAAAACACGCGGACATCTATAGTCGACTAATTATGGCTAAAAGAAAATGTCCACTCTCTATTTGCTGCCTGTAACTAAAGCTAGTTGACTAACCTATCTTATATAGTCGACTAGGGGAGGTTTCCAGTGACTTATGTAACAGAATCTCACATCTATAGTCGACTTGGTCCTAGGGTTAGTTGAACTATATAGTTGGAATTTGCCTATTTCAGTCGACTCATCACAGAGTCTAAAGTTAAAGAATTTTATATAGTTTTAACATGCAATTTCTATCTTAACTATATTAACACACTTATTAAACATAAAAGTGGACTCCCCTTCGGTCACATCCGGTTCAACCCGGTCCTTCCTCCTATACATTATCATAATATTCTCCCCTTCGGTCACCTCCGGTTCAACCCGGTCTCTTCCTCCTATACATTATCGTAATATTCTCCCCTTCGGTCACCTCCGGTTCAATCCGGTCCCTTCCACTAAATATGCAATAATCATATCCTTCATGTAATAACAACATGCAAGCATTCATAGAGCAATGACAACATAATACTTTTCATAATTTCTACTTTACATCATGCCAGCATTATGGTAGTCATTAACATATATAAGTAACTACTTGCTAAATTATCAACATGCGAGACTTTTCAAGATAACCAACATATTATGTCATCTTAATATGTGTAGCCATAAATATATGCATAGCATCAAATATTATATTTATCCATAGAACTATTTCTTTTAAAAAGGCATGTGGTTGCCTACCATGTATACACACAATAAAATTTATCAATCATGCACAATGTTAAGCATACATGAAAATAGTTACAACATGATTACCATAAGATTATTTATAATGTACATATAAAACCTATAAACTATACACATGCATTATCGTTCAATTTCACGTTCACTTATAACTTAGCAATTTTCACTTTACTTCAAGTTTTACACTACCTGCTATTATATTAGGGTTTAGATGTTCTACTCACCCTTGAAGAGATTATCCTTTTATCAAGCTTGGTCACTGGTTATAATAGAGTCTATAAGACCATAACAATGTCATAATTAGTTTATAGTTAAAAGAGTATAAGAGGGGTAGTAGTCTTAAGGATTTGCTTACCTTCTTCAACCAATATCACCCTCCTAACTTGATAACCTAGGTTAACCTTGTCTTCAAGAATTTCTTCTAAGGTGATGTTAGATTATCACTTTTTATGTTCTATTAGGCCTTTGGAGGAGATAAAATAGGTAAAGGAAGCCTTTTTGTATAAAGAAATTAAGGGAAAGATTTGTGAGGGAATGAGAGAGGGAGAGAGAGTGTGTAGGTGAAGAAAATGGAGGGGAAAAAATGGGCTGCTGGCTATTTTTCCTGGCCGGCTGCAAATGAGGGAAGGCTGAGAGCTTTGAAGTTGGAAATGAAGAGAAGAAGGAGTGCTGCCAAATGAGAGTTTTCTCCTCATTCCCCCCTTTTATACTTCATTCCCTTCAATGATATCATGCCAAGTGTCCCCCTAACACCAACTCCCTACACTTATACCTTACTCCTATAAGTAAGGTCCCAATCCCTCTCCCCTTCATGAAGTACTTGTACCAACAAGTATGGTGAGGGTATGTAAAGAAGTCAACATACATGTGTGTGTATTTAAATCCATATACATACATAGTAATATATACATATTATATGTATAGTATAATGTATAGTATAAGTATCTTACATGAATACTTATTTCCACATCACCTCCCTAAAGCATTCAAGTGTTAAGAAAAAGGTGATTAGTTAAGGCAAGTGTTACAGATCCGACCAGATCCGAGGTGCCTTCGCCAGTCTGGGACCGATGGTATCGGCTGGAGAGTATGCTTCTCATTGGAGAAGGCGAGGTATTTATATCCGCCCGAGCTGCTTTCATGGGTACGGATATTTCGGATATGCATAATTGCACGACTTACACGTTACGATTTTCTTGTAACCGTCCAGATTGTGCCGCTTGATTACTGGATCGCCATGCTAGGATATTCGCCATCGTTCATAACTGCTCGCTTTGATATAGGAGTGTTACATCATTTAGAACGTGAAGATGATCTGACAACGTAGTCGAATCCGTAAATCTTGGAGATAATGTTATCCAGCTATAAGCAACGCGGGATAAGCAGCGCGGGGATAATGAGCTCTAAAGAGTTAAGTGTCAGAGTCTTGAGCAACTCTATGTGGGTGGGGGGGGGGGGGGGGTTCTGGTGGTTGAAGTCTCTGGAAGTGATGCAACTCCGATTAAGCGCTAGATCTGGGTAATCGGTGTCTGACTAGTTGTGAGCTCGGGTGAATCCCGAGATCTCCTTCTTGAGCCCACATCATGCTTGCTAGTGAGTTGGTCTACTGATGGTAAGTGATGATTCCCAGGTAGAACACGTGTCATGATTTCATGTGGAATTGGGAATTGCACACTACATATAGTAATAAGGTGCTTCATAATGGTAACTATAGTTTATGCAAAAGTATTTGCTATCTTAAAATATGAAATTTCGAGCTTATTGAATTAAACACGAGAGCTAGCATGTTTGTTTGAGTACGACTTATTTATAAGTTAGAGCAATTCAAGCAAGCAAAACTCGAGCTAATTAATACCAAGTCGAAGATGGATTGTGCTACCCGCAGGCTCGTTCTCCGGTCCTAGTGGAGGCCTTGATAAGCATCTGCAGGATTAGTTTCTTGTTCATGGCCCAAGTGTAGGGGTTCCATTTTTAAGAGCATACGAAATGGGCTCATATGTTTATAGCTAAGCATTGTCGGCCCAACAGAACTAGCCCATTAATACCCAATATTTTATTCTTTTCTTTTCTAGTCCCCTATTTTGTATGCCTTAAAATAATTACCCAACATTCGGATAATATATATAATATACAAACTATGCAGTCAAGGCATCCTCATGACTGTCACATGGACGTGTTTGGTTTGAAGGGAGTGGGCAAAGTAAAAAAATGAGGAAGTATAATCACTTTCCTATCTATCCGAATACTGAAAAGAGAAAATAAGAAAACTCTTTTTTTTTTCTCTTTTACACAATCATTTCCTCACTTTCAGGGTGTTACAGTTAATTTTGTGGTCATGTTAATCTCATTTGTATAAGTTGTAGTGCAAAACAGTTAATTTTTTTATCATGTAAATTTCACTTGCATTCTAATTACAGTCTATTTTTTCTTAATTAATTTTTATTTTAATATTATTTTACGTTCAACTTTGTGGTCAACTTTTTCACTTTCACTTTCACATTATCATTCAAACACCAGAAAAGACATAACATTTTTCAAATCATACTTTCTAACAATATCTAAATACCGAAAAACTTACTAACTAATTCTCAAGTTTCAAAGAGAATTATTACTAATTCCTTACTTCTTCATTTTCACCCTTAACCAAACAGGCCGAGTCGAAGTTTAAGGAATACTCTGTGACATTTGTGAGTGAAAAACAAAATTGAGTAACATTAAAAATGAATGATAATCGACAGTAGGAAGATGCACCTCATTCATCAAAGGAAAAGTAACAAATTTTTAATCAAAGAGGGAGGTGTTCTAATATAATCTCTATATTTGGAAAAAATAATAAAAATAGTAAATTGAAATATCACCGTCGACAGCAGGATTCGAACCTGCGCAGGCAAAGCCCAACAGATTTCGAGTCTGTCTCCTTAACCACTCGGACATATCGAGGAGTTGGCACAACGAGCTCTCACGCTATCTATTCAAAGAAAATTAGAAATGCAGCAGCCAATGCCTTCTTTATCGGGAAAATCACAAGCTACTCTCTGATTCACAAACTAGTTTAACATCCCTGTGAACAATGTGCAACAGCTAGTTAGGGAAATTATCAACACAGCACTTAGGGCATGTTTGTTTGTTGGAAAGTGGACTGGAGAAGAAATCTTTTTCTCTGAATTTGTGTGTCCCATATCTTTTTCTCACTTGGGATGTTTCGTTTGACAGAAAATGAGAGAGGCAATCATCCTCTTTTAGGGCCGGTCATTTTTTCTCTTATTTAAAACTCTCAGAAAACTGAACTGCTTCAGAATGATGGGCCCCATGAACTTTTCCTTGAGAATTTCTTAACAGCCTCCTTGTCTCTACTACTGGCATTAGCCATCCAATCTGCACCCTCATTAGCTTCTCCATGCACGCGTGTAGCCTTCATAAGCTCAATTGTCCTCAGTTCATATTAGCAACCAAGCAGCAAATTGTAGATCTAGTCCTTATCTGAGCTTTTGCGAGCCCATTTCCTCATTCCTCACCGATCCACTCTAAACTCATCACTAAATTAACTTTGCGCAATTTCACATACATAAACTAATTGTTGTTGTAGGTTTGGCACAGCGATAGTGTGGTAGAAAATTTTTGCCACAGACAATTGCACGCTCTCGAATGATCCTATCAAAAACACAGAAGAAAAAGAAAACCTATCTGGTCAAGAGCACAAATGTGGTGTTGATCAAAGACCCTCAGACGTGAGAATAAGTATTTTTATTTGAAAAAAACAGAGAATACTTGTAAACAGTGTGTTTTTGTGGCAATCAGAAGTTAGCCCCTTTCTCAATCGAGATCAAGGTGTTTTTATACCTTTTGGGATTGTAATCAAGGGTGCAAAAATTTCGGATCACCATAACTGCATGATTGCACGTTATGATTTCCTCAATTGCCTAGTTCACGCAACTTGATTATTGGATTGCCATGAAGAGATATCCGTCACTATCCATAACAGTCTGCATTGATGTTGGAGCATTGTAATGTTTGGAGTAAGGGGATGATCTGGCAACATAACAGACTCCGCGAATCACAGGGATGGTGCCGCTCAGTTGTAACCGGTGCAGAAGAGATAATCTTCGCGAAGGGTCTTCGTCTGGTAAGTTGGAGCCCCCGACTAGCGAGACGGCTTCACCCGAGTTAAGCATCCATGGTGGATGGTCTTGACTTGTTGCGGTCCCAGAAAGGGACCTGATGATCATGGATTCTTGCAAGTAGCTTGGGATGATTGTGGACTCGGGTAGGACCCGAGACTTCCTCATTCGGTCCATGTTGGGCCTACTGACATATCGAGCTCATTGATCGCTTTGTAACGATTCTGACGCAACGGGACATGCGTCGTGATCTTGATGAGAGTTAAACTCTGACTATTACATATAGAAAAATGGGAACGATTGTTAAGAGTTCCAAGTTTAGAACCGGATTACACCTTTTACAGAAAAAGTTTGCCCGAAATTTTTGAAGCATCATGGAAAAATAATATTTTAGCATCATATTATTCTTCACACAGTTTCTATTGCTTTCACCATTCTTTTATTCATTTTAAATTTATCTCATATATGCTAAGTAAAATTAAATGTTTTATTTGAGCTGTAATTAAGTGGATGGTTGACTTCTAAAACAGCAGCAAAGGTAGCCCAATAAATTCAATAAAATGAGAAATAACGATATTAAGTTGCCACTTGTGTTAATTTTTATACATTTTTAACATCATAATGTTAATAGTTTGTTGAATAACAGTGCGTTTGTAGTCCAACAGTAAGGATAATTGCTTTTCAAATGTGTTTTGAAAAAGGGAAAAAAAAAATCTCGATGTGAATACCACCTTCTCCATGGTGATCTTGATGATGAGATCTTTATGACTCAGCCAGTGAGATTTAGAACTGCAGGAAAAGAAAATCTGATTTGCAAGCTAAAAAGTCGCAATATTGGTTGAAACAATCGCTGAGGCAATGGTACAATCGATTTGGCAGCTTGATATGTGGCAAAAAGTGTACAAGAAGTAAATATGACCCAGGTGTTTATTACAGCAGGTTACCAGGTGTAGAGTATATCTATTTGTTGTTATATGTTGATAATATGCTCATTACTTCCAAGAATACATCAGCGATCAATAGGTTCAAGAAGCAATTGTCTTTCGAGTTTGAGATTGACGGATCTAGGAGAAGAAAGAAGGTACTTGGTATAAAAATTGAGAGAGACAGAGATAGTGGTAAGGTTCACTTGACACAGAAACAAAAGGCACTTCAGAAATTCAATATCAATAGTGATACGAAGTCTGTAAGTACAATGTTGGCTCCTCACAAATTAAAGCTACTAGTCTCCCAATACAGTACAAAAATGTGAGTATATGTCTCACGTACGATATGCCAATGCAGTGAGTAGTTTGATATAAGTTGTAATACCCCGTTTCCGGAATACGTACTTAGTTGCGTATTCAGCTTTTCGATCGTATTTTTTGATTTACTTCCCGTATTTGACCGATTTTAATTTCAAATATCATTTTCTAAAATATTAGATTTTATGAGAATTTCTGGAATTTTCTAGAATTTAAATGAATTTCTTCAAACCGGTGTCGACCAGTGCCGCTGATCGATTCCCGAATTTTTATCTTACAAACTGTTTAGAAATTCTAGAAGATTCTTTAGACATTTCTGCCTAGAATAATATTTCTTACTTAAATACTTTTTCTGAAGATTTTACGAATTTATGCAAATTCTGCCGGAGTCGGTAGAAGACTTCTTCCAGTATTTTTATTTCACAAACAGTTAGGAATTTCTAGAGAGTCCTTTAGACTTTAATTCTTAGAATCGTATTCTTATCTATATACTTTTTCTGAGAATTTTATGAATTTATGAAAATTCTTTCAGAGTCGGTAGGTAACTGATTCCGGGATTTTTACCTTTAAAACTATAAAGTATTTCTTCAAACGGATTTCACTATAGGTCTTCATATATTATTATTGATTTTTGGTGAAAATTACGAGTCGTTCCGAAATACTTAAATTTCGGACGATTTCGGTATTTTCCGAAATGTTTTCCCGCATTCTTGACTTGAACCTAGGAATCCGTGTTTCCGATATTTTCATTTTCCAAGACCAAGAAAATATCTTCATTTATCAATTCTTTTCTTTTTCCCTTTTCCCTATTTTCCTTTCCTTCCTTCACAACCACAAGAATTCCATTTTTCCAAATTTCCATTTTCTTCCAAAATCCCATCTCCACACATTCTCACCAACCCCCACATTTAATACATCTCTCTCTCTCTTTCTCATGGCCGGCCACCATTGGCCAAGGGAGACACCTCATCTCCCCTATTTTGCACAAAACCCCTCTCAATTTCTTTATTTGCATTCCCTTTACAAAAATCAAACCCTATAAAATCCTTTCCTTTACAATTCTTTTCTCTTTTCTTCACTTCCAAAAAGAATTAGCCTTCACACTTCCTCCTCCATCTCAAACCCTAATTCCAAAGAACACCTCAAGGCCTTCATCTTCTTCTCAAGCTACCACAACCCTTGGATTTGGATCGCATCTCTCTTCGTCGGAAGTATCGCCAAGGATCGAGTTGGTGATACCGTCGACTACGATCTCTTCCGAACTCGCATAGAACTTCGATTAACCGTTCGAAGTGAGTATATTTACTCACCAAGACTCGTAAAATTCCTTGTATACTTGTGTTGATAAATCATGTCCCTTTGAGTCATCAAAATCATATTTTTAGACTACCAAAATCAACCATACAAAAATCTGTTTTTTTGACCAAACAGCAGCAGATTTCAGAACTTCGGTCGACCGGCCCAAGGGGGGCAGTCGACCGATGTGCACAAACGTGCACAGTTTTGAGTAGGCGGTCGACCGGTTCACCAACCAGTCGACCGGTAGAAAACCTGGAGCTCACGGCCCTGTATCGGTCGACCGGCAGTCGACCGACAGGCGACCGGTAGTTATATCTCCAGTCGACCGGCAGTCGACCGGAAGTCGACCGACCAAACCTGGAGCTCACGCATTTTGTCCGGTCGACCGGCAGTCGACCGTTAACCTGTTTTTGGGCAAAAATTGTTGTTTCTTTTATGAATTGGATTTTACCCTTGCTTCACATATGATATACTATTCTTGTTCATGCTCTATGATTTGTACTACATGACATGTTACTTGATGGACCTCATGACTTGTTACTTCTTGACTCGTTATCATATATTCTCATTTTAGGACTTGTTAAATATGAAATATCTCCATCTCTTCATGCTATCACTTAAACACCAAGCATGATACACCGACTATTTTATAAAATGGACCAACTTACACATGGGACGGGGGAAATATGCGGATATCGGTATGTGTTCGTGTTTACAGTGGTATTAGGTTAATTGTACAATTATATTCCGGTCTGACCTGAGGGCCTCCAGGGGACCGAGGGGAGTGCTTGCTCCCTATTCCTGAATACTGTCATGACTAAGGGCATACATAAGACCCTCCTGTTAGGCCTTGCGGCTGGTTCCGTCATCAAGCAACGGAACACCCTGGACCGTGGTCCCGGGCATGTACGGGACCCACTGTAAACATAGTTCGTCGATACAACCGCTGTTTCCAATAACAAACTTGCTTTACTAGGATATGGATCTATGTGTTCTGGGACGCTGGGTCACATAGCTAGATATCACAGTAAGACAAGTAATAATAATTATAGACTTAATTTGTACATTCATTGCATTATGGCTTTACCTTATTATGTTTTCATCACTTGTTAGTCGATACTATTTATTACTGTTCCATCTTCTTTATTCCTGTCCCTTAGCCACTTGGCTACAGTTGTTTACTATTATATGTCTTGATTCCTTGGATTTGCATATTCAGATTCTGAGGCTTGGAACGAAGTGGAGCCATCCACAGAGGACCAGGCTTATTTCAGTGAGCAGGCTGACCAACTCTAGTTCCCTCGTGCCAGACTCTTCCTTTTGGCTCACGAATCTTCATCCATTACGTGAGCATCTTGTGTACATGTTTGTATATTGTCTTTTTGGACTTGGATATGATAAATAACACTTGTAAAGTGTATTACTTTATCATAGTTTGTATAACTTTGTACTTGTATCTTGTAAGTTGGCATATGAATACACCACGCTTTGTGTTGTACTCTGATTCCTTATTGTACTTTTATGCTTAGCGTATATACGTGGGGGCTTCTTCTGACCTACATATATACGTCGCAGTGACGTCCCCGTATCCGTGGAATCGGGGCGTTACAGGTTGGTATCAGAGCTTAGGCTCTCACACCTAAAAGTACAATCAAGTGGCAAATTCTAGTAATTTGCGAATGCCAACTACAATGTACAGAGTTATCAAGTCCTTCTTGATTCCGTCCTTGATTCATTTCCTTGTGTTCTAAACTCCTTCCATCCATTTGTTTCCAAATCCAGTTATCCTATTCCAATTCGGTATGGAGAGACGATCGGGTCGTAACAATATCGGGCAAGTACCGAATGGACCTGTAGGAGGAGAGAATGCCGATGTCCTGAGAGTTATTCAGGCCATGATGGAGAACCAGCAGCAGCAGACTGAACTCCTCAGGCAGGAGTTAGCAGCCCCGAAGGAGCAGAGACCGGGAAACATTTCAGATTTCCGACGGCTGCAACCAGCAATTTTCACAGGAGGAGAGAAGCCATTGGATGCTGAGCAATGGCTGACGGACACCACTGATTTGCTGAATGCAGCCCGTGTCCCGAAGGAGAACCAAGTAGAGGTTGCTAAGATTCAGCTGAAAGACATAGCTCGAACTTGGTGGTTAGCCGAGGAGGCCCGCTTGGAGAAGCCTGTCACTTGGGACACGTTCTCCAAGAGTTTCTACAGCCGATTCTTCCCTGCTACGGCGCAGAAAGATATGGAGGAGCAATTCATCAGACTCCAGCAGTGGAACAAGTCCGTGGATGAGTATGCCGCGGAATTCCTTAGACTCAGCCGCTTTGCTCCGTACATGGTGACGGATGAGGAGAAGCGAGCAAGCAGGTTTCAGCAGGGCCTACAGATGGACATTCAGATGTTCCTAATGCCCCATCATCTGAAGACCTATGCAGAAGTTCTCACCATCGCTCGAGAGGTGGAGCGTGGGTTTGAGAAGAAGCAAGGAGACCAGATGAGGAATCAGGCCATGAAGAGGCCGTTTGTCCCAATGGGAAGAGGAGGACCATACAGAGCAGCAAAGGTTCTGGCAAGACCACCATTCAGACCAGCTCCTTATCAGATGGCTCAATCAGGTCCTATCTGCAATTATTGTCAGAAACCAGGTCACACTCAGCAGAACTGCCGTAGAGCAAATGGGTTGTGCTTGGTGTGTGGTTCCCGGGATCATTCTGTCGAGGCTTGTCCACACAGGAGGATGGGGATTGCCAATCAGACTATGCCAGCACTTCCAGGACCCAGTGGACAGAGAGTGCTACCAGGGCCACTTGGGCAGAGGAACCAGGGACCAGTGATGAGGAGAGTTCTCCCCCTTCCTCCACAGCAAATTGTTCGTCCAGTGCAGAGAGGAGCCAGGACTGCAGCAGGGCGTGGTAGAGGTCAGGCTTACAACCTGACAGAAGCAGAGGCTGAGGCTTCTGAGGAGGTGATTACAAGTAACATCAGAGTACATTCACTACCTGTTCTCGCTCTCTTCGATTCAGGTGCATCCCACTGTTATATCTCAGATAAATTTGTGGCTTTACATTCTATACCTGTTAGATCATTAGACCACAAATGGGAGATAAGTACAGGGAATGGGGTAGTTATATCTTCTCAGGCTTGTACTGATTGTCCAGTAGAACTTTGTGATAAGACTTTGGCCATAGATATGCTCGTACTAGACACCAAAGGGTACGACGTAATCTTAGGCATGACCTGGCTCAGTCAGTACTATGCAGTTATTGATTGTAGGGAGAAGAAGATTAATTTCAGAATCCCTCATCAACTGGAGTTCCAATTTAGTGGAGAAGTGAAGTCTACCAAGGAAAGACTCAGATGACTACTTCGGAGGTTCAGAAGCAGAAGGTACCGGTGTGGGATGAATTCCCAGAGGTGTTTGCTGAGATTTCAGGACTGCCACCGGAGAGGATGATTGAGTTCTCCATTGACACAGTTCCAGGAGCAGCTCCTATATCCAAGGCTCCGTACAGGATGGCACCAACGGAGTTAGAGATCTTGAAGAAGCAGCTGCAGGAATATTCAGACAAGGGATTGATTCGGCCGAGTACTTCACCATGGGGAGCTCCAGTTCTATTGGCCAACAAGAAGGATGGTGGTAAGAGACTTTGTATTGATTATAGGGAATTGAACAAGGTCACCATCAAGAACAAGTATCCCTTACCCAGGATTGATGATCTGTTTGATCAGCTTCATGGAGCCCGTGTATTCTCTAAATTGGATTTACAGTCGGGTTACCATCAGCTAAGGGTGAAGAAGGAGGATATTCTGAAGACTGCATTCAGGACCCGTTATGGCCACTATGAGTTTCTAGTGATGCCTTTCGGAGTCACTAATGCCCCTGCAGTTTTCATGGACTTGATGAACCGAGTGTTCTCGCCCTACTTGGATCAGTTTGTTGTTGTTTTCATAGACGACATCTTGATCTATTCAAAGAACAACAAGGAGCATACAGAACACTTGAGGATTGTGTTGCAGACTCTCCAGCAGGAGCAGCTTCATGCCAAGAGAAGCAAGTGTGAGTTCTGGTTGGACAGCATAGCCTTCCTTGGACATATGGTTTCAGCAGAAGGAATTTCAGTTGATCCCAGCAAAGTCCAGGCAGTGAAGGATTGGCCAATTCCAAGGACGGTGACTGAGATTAAGAGTTTTCTTGGACTAGCCGGATATTACAGACGCTTTGTCCAGGATTTCTCTAGGATTGCAGCTCCGTTGACCCAGCTCACCCGGAAAGGAGTAAGGTACATATGGACAGAGGAGTGTACCGCAGCATTTGAGCAATTAAAGCATAGGCTCATTTCAGCTCCAATCTTGAGGACTCCCTCAGGGAGAGGAGGGATGGTCATATTCAGTGATGCATCGGGAAAAGGCCTGGGATGTGTACTTATGCAACATGATCATGTTATCGCATATGCATCTAGGCAACTGAAGCCTCATGAGAGGAATTACCCAACTCATGACTTGGAGTTGGCAGCTGTGATTTTTGCCTTGAAGATTTGGAGGCACTACCTTTTGGGAGATAAAGTGCTGATATACACAGATCACAAGAGCCTCAAGTATATCTTTTCACAGAAAGAGTTGAACATGAGGCAGAGGCGGTGGTTGGAGCTTATGGCAGACTATGATATTGACTTGCAATATCATCCAGGCAAGGTCAATACAGTTCCAGATGCACTGAGCAGGATGCCAGAGAACAGGGTGCTAGTCCAAATCACTCAGCAGAAGGAGTTGATTCGAGATTTCATCAGATTGGATTTGATGTTGGTGCAAGGAACTGAGAAGGCAGGGCAGCTCATGGCTTTACAGATCCAGTCATCATTGATTGATGAGATCAAGGAAGCTCAGAAGGAGGACCCCAGATTACAGATATTTCGAGCTCAGGTGGAGGCTGGATTGAGGACGGATATCTGTATCCATCCAGATGGTGCTTTGTATTTTGGAAGCAGGCTTTGTGTTCCCCAAGGAGAAGTCAGACAGAAGATTTTGGAGGAAGCACACAGTTCAGCTTATTCCATACACCCGGGGGGAAACAAGATGTATCAGGACTTGAAGAAACACTTTTGGTGGAATGCCATGAAGAGGGAGATAGCCCAGTTTGTTGCCAAGTGCTTGGTGTGCCAGCAGATAAAGTTAGAGCACCAGAGGTCAGCTGGACTTCTACATCCTTTACCGATACCCGAATGGAAGTGGGAACACATCACTATGGATTTTGTCACGGCATTACCTCGAAGTCCTAAAGGTAATAATGCTGTGTGGGTAATCATTGATCGCCTCACCAAGTCAGCTCACTTCATACCATTTCGGGTAGGTCAGTCAACAGAAGTTTTGGCAGACAAGTACATGAAGGAGATAGTTCGTCTACATGGAGTTCCAGTTAGTATTGTTTCAGACAGAGACACCAGATTCAGATCTCATTTCTGGGAAAGTCTCCAAGAGGGTCTGGGAACTCGTCTGAAGTTCAGTACATCATATCATCCTCAGACAGACGGACAATCTGAGAGGACTATCCAGATCCTTGAAGATATGCTTAGAGCCTGCATGATAGAGTTCAAGGGATCATGGGAAGACCATCTTCATCTAGCTGAGTTTTCTTACAACAACAGCTATCAAGCCAGTATCAAGATGGCACCCTTTGAGGCATTGTATGGGAGGAAATGTAGGTCACCGATTTGTTGGGATGAAGTCGGTGAGAGGAGTCTTTTGGGACCTGAGATCCTAATGCAGACAACAGAGAAAGTCAGGATTATCAGAGATCATCTCAGGGCAGCTCAGAGCAGACAGAAGAGTTGGGCAGACACACGGAGAAGGCCATTGGAGTTCCAGGCAGGAGATCATGTATTCTTGAGGATATCACCTACCAAGGGAATCATCCGGTTTGGTGTTCGTGGAAAGCTGAGTCCAAGATATATCGGCCCATTCGAGATTTTGGAGCGAGTGGGAGATGTGTCTTACAGATTGGCATTGCCGCCTTCTTTGGACGGAGTGCACAATGTTTTCCACGTATCTCAGTTGAGGAGGTATGTAAAGGATGATAGCCATATTCTGGATCACTCCGAACTAGAGCTACAGCCGGACTTATCATATCAGGAGCAGCCGATGACCATTTTGGATAAGAGTGTGAAGACACTGAAGAACAAGGCTATACCTTTAGTGTTGGTGTCTTGGAACCGGCACGCGCCAGGAGAGGCCACTTGGGAACGAGAGGATGTTATCCGAGAGCGTTATCCTCAACTCTTCGCATCTTGATTGGTAAGACTCTTTCCTTCTATTCTTCTCAACTGTATTTTCCATCTTATCCTTCTCTATATCTGTTACCTTTCCTGTTACCTTTCACTTTACGAAATTTCGAGGACGAAATTTTTGTAAGGTGGGTGGATTGTAATACCCCGTTTCCGGAATACGTACTTAGTTGCGTATTCAGCTTTTCGATCGTATTTTTCGATTTACTTCCCGTATTTGACCGATTTTAATTTCAAATATCATTTTCTAAAATATTAGATTTTATGAGAATTTCTGGAATTTTCTAGAATTTAAATGAATTTCTCCAAACCGGTGTCGACCAGTGCCGCTGATCGATTCCCGAATTTTTATCTTACAAACTGTTTAGAAATTCTAGAAGATTCTTTAGACATTTCTGCCTAGAATAATATTTCTTACTTAAATACTTTTTCTGAAGATTTTACGAATTTATGCAAATTCTGCCGGAGTCGGTAGAAGACTTCTTCCAGTATTTTTATTTCACAAACAGTTAGGAATTTCTAGAAAGTCCTTTAGACTTTATTTCTTAGAATCATATTTCTTATCTATACACTTTTTCTGAGAATTTTATGAATTTATGAAAATTCTTTCGGAGTCGGTAGGTAACTGATTCCGGGATTTTTAGCTTTAAAACTATAAAGTATTTCTTCAAACGGATTTCACTATAGGTCTTCATATATTATTATTGATTTTTGGTGAAAATTACGAGTCGTTCCGAAATACTTAAATTTCGGACGATTTCGATATTTTCCGAAATGTTTTCCCGCATTCTTGACTTGAACCTAGGAATCCGTGTTTCCGATATTTTCATTTTCCAAGACCAAGAAAATATCTTCATTTATCAATTCTTTTCTTTTTCCCTTTTCCCTATTTTCCTTTCCTTCCTTCACAACCACAAGAATTCCATTTTTCCAAATTTCCATTTTCTTCCAAAATCCCATCTCCACACATTCTCACCAACCCCCTCATTTAATACATCTCTCTCTCTCTTTCTCATGGCCGGCCACCATTGGCCAAGGGAGACACCTCATCTCCCCTATTTTGCACAAAACCCCTCTCAATTTCTTTATTTGCATTCCCTTTACAAAAATCAAACCCTATAAAATCCTTTCCTTTACAATTCTTTTCTCTTTTCTTCACTTCCAAAAAGAATTAGCCTTCACACTTCCTCCTCCATCTCAAACCCTAATTCCAAAGAACACCTCAAGGCCTTCATCTTCTTCTCAAGCTACCACAACCCTTGGATTTGGATCGCATCTCTCTTCGTCGGAAGTATCGCCAAGGATCGAGTTGGTGATACCGTCGACTACGATCTCTTCCGAACTCGCATAGAACTTCGATTAACCGTTCGAAGTGAGTATATTTACTCACCAAGACTCGTAAAATTCCTTGTATACTTGTGTTGATAAATCATGTCCCTTTGAGTCATCAAAATCATATTTTTAGACTACCAAAATCAACCATACAAAAATCTGTTTTTTTGACCAAACAGCAGCAGATTTCAGAACTTCGGTCGACCGGCCCAAGGGGGGCAGTCGACCGATGTGCACAAACGTGCACAGTTTTGAGTAGGCGGTCGACCGATTCACCAACCAGTCGACCGGTAGAAAACCTGGAGCTCACGGCCCTGTATCGGTCGACCGGCAGTCGACCGACAGGCGACCGGTAGTTATATCTCCAGTCGACCGGCAGTCGACCGGAAGTCGACCGACCAAACCTGGAGCTCACGCATTTTGTCCGGTCGACCGGCAGTCGACCGTTAACCTGTTTTTGGGCAAAAATTGTTGTTTCTTTTATGAATTGGATTTTACCCTTGCTTCACATATGATATACTATTCTTGTTCATGCTCTATGATTTGTACTACATGACATGTTACTTGATGGACCTCATGACTTGTTACTTCTTGACTCGTTATCATATATTCTCATTTTAGGACTTGTTAAATATGAAATATCTCCATCTCTTCATGCTATCACTTAAACACCAAGCATGATACACTCGACTATTTTATAAAATGGACCAACTTACACATGGGACGGGGGAAATATGCGGATATCGGTATGTGTTCGTGTTTACAGTGGTATTAGGTTAATTGTACAATTATATTCCGGTCTGACCTGAGGGCCTCCAGGGGACCGAGGGGAGTGCTTGCTCCCTATTCCTGAATACTGTCATGACTAAGGGCATACATAAGACCCTCCTGTTAGGCCTTGCGGCTGGTTCGTCATCAAGCAACGGAACACCCTGGACCGTGGTCCCGGGCATGTACGGGACCCACTGTAAACATAGTTCGTCGATACAACCGTTGTTTCCAATAACAAACTTGCTTTACTAGGATATGGATCTATGTGTTCTGGGACGCTGGGTCACATAGCTAGATATCACAGTAAGACAAGTAATAATAATTATAGACTTAATTTGTACATTCATTGCATTATGGCTTTACCTTATTATGTTTTCATCACTTGTTAGTCGATACTATTTATTACTGTTCCATCTTCTTTATTCCTGTCCCTTAGCCACTTGGCTACAGTTGTTTACTATTATATGTCTTGATTCCTTGGATTTGCATATTCAGATTCTGAGGCTTGGAACGAAGTGGAGCCATCCACAGAGGACCAGGCTTATTTCAGTGAGCAGGCTGACCAACTCTAGTTCCCTCGTGCCAGACTCTTCCTTTTGGCTCACGAATCTTCATCCATTACGTGAGCATCTTGTGTACATGTTTGTATATTGTCTTTTTGGACTTGGATATGATAAATAACACTTGTAAAGTGTATTACTTTATCATAGTTTGTATAACTTTGTACTTGTATCTTGTAAGTTGGCATATGAATACACCACGCTTTGTGTTGTACTCTGATTCCTTATTGTACTTTTATGCTTAGCGTATATACGTGGGGGCTTCTTCTAACCTACATATATACGTCGCAGTGACGTCCCCGTATCCGTGGAATCGGGGCGTTACATAAGTTATGGTGTATACGAGGCCCGATTTATCACAAGTTGTTAGCATAGTTAGTAAGTACATGCACAATCCCAGTAGGGGTCATTGGGAGGCGGTGAAGTGGATTTTATGATACATCAAAGATATGATAGATGTTGGATTAGTATATGAGAAGGATACCAATGGTAAGAAATAGTGTATGGGCTATGCTGACTACGATTATGTAGGAGATCTTGTCAAGTCCCGGCCTACGACGAGGTATGTCTTTACATTTCCCAAGCATCGGTGAGTTGGCACTAGACTTTATTGTCTACTGTAACTTTGTCGACAATAGAAGCTGAGTATATGACCGTGCCAAAGACTATAAAGAAGGGCATTTGACTTTAAGGGTTGCTTAATGATTTGGGATCGAGCATGATCAATTGAGGATCAATTGTGATAGCATGAGTGCTATCTATTTTGCAAAGAAGCAGGTCTATCATGCACAGACGAAGCACATCGATGTCAGGTTTCATTTTGTTAGAGATTCTCGAAGAAAGTGATCTAGTTTTTTAGAAGATTCACATGCAGGAGAATCTGTCAGGCATGCTTACCAAGGTGATTTCGCGAGCTAAGTTCAATCATGTAAGAACTTACTCCATATCTTTCTAGTTGCTTGAGTTTGATGGAGCTCATTTGGATAAACGACATGTAGCTTGATCTCTTGTGTAGGGTACGTAGGCAGTTATAATGATGCAGATCGTTTGCTGAGTTGGCATGGTGATTTGTTGGTGTTCGACTCAGATTTGAGAAATTTTCACCGAGGTGGAGTATTGTGAGGAGAGAATCTAACATCTAGTTGATAAAGATTTTTAACTCTTGTTGGAGATAGCCAGAAAATTGAAGATCAAAGCAACAAACAACACAAGATTCGGTGCAGAGGAACAGGTCCATCGATAACCGAGGTGCACAATAGAAAGAAGAAGCAGGCCAGTCGACCAGCCTATAAGTTGAAAATTGAAGGAGAAGATCGGTCGACCGACCCGAGAGCATTTTTTGGAGCTCAGAGCCAATTTGGCCTAGCATCAAAAATTGATTCGGATTAAAGAGAATTACCGTGTAGCTTAGGACTAATGAGTCGTGTCCACGGGGAGAGATGTGATGGAAACGTTTCGGTATGTTCATTTAGAAAATAAGTTTTTGTATCGGTTTATTTTAGAACGAAAGAGTGTGGAGTGTTGAGATGTGATTTAAAGAAAAAGTGAAAATGAGAATAGATTTTGAAAAAGGTGATTTTAAAGGGAGTTTGAGTGAAAAATATGTTGGTTTTTAATAAGAGAGAAATCCGGGCTCACTAATCTTCTACTCAACTTTAAATTATCCTCTTGAAAGTTTAAATGAAAACACGAGAGAAGGGAAGGGAGGAGATGGTTAAGAGAGGGAAACTAGGAGATTGAGAGAATGAGAGAGTTAGAGAGATAAAGAGTTTAATGGGGGAGAGAGTGAGAAAAGAGAGGAGCAGGGGTGTGGTGCGGTGGAAGGAGGGGGTTGAAGTCGGCAGGGGATGGGGAGGTGAGGGGAGCAGGTGGGGAGAAAAAGGATAGAGAAAAGGAGAAGAAAAATAAGAAGAAAATGGAAAAGGGAATTAGGAAAAGAAAAATAAAAAAGAAAGAAAACAAATAAAGGAAAGGAGAAATATGGGAAAAGAAAGAAAATGAAAAATAAAATTTACGAAATAATTGGAAAATTTTTAGCAGAAGAATAGAGAAGAGGAAAGCAAGAAAGGAAAAGGACTAATAAAATAATAATATTTAAATCAGGTAAATTTTGACTAATTTTGAAGAATACCCAAAAATTCTAAAAAAATGGAAGATATTATGCTGAGAGACAATTTGAAATCGGTTTCAAGAAATTCAACCTGTTTTGCAAATTAAAAATTCTGAAATAAACCAGTGAACAGGTCAACACCAAAACCGGTCGAATTTTGAATAATTCAGAAAAATCTTTAAAAATGCGATATGATAGAAAATATGATTCTAAGAAAAAAAATGTGAAAACAAATTTTAGAAGTTTAATTCCTTTTGAAATTTAAAAATCTGAGAATCAATCAGCGGCATTGATCAATACCGATTTTGAAGATTTACAGAAAAATACAGAAAAATTCTCGTAAATCATGAAAAATCTAAAATATTAGAAAATAGTATTTGCAACTGAAATTGATCAAATCTGATTATCAGAAAAATCAAAGCGACTGGCATACTGGAATCGGGTCCCCGATTCAGAATCAGCTGACTTCGAATCCCGAATCCGGATCTGATACTAAATAATAATATAAATCACAAAATAAAAATAAATATGGAGAAAATTAGAAAAATATGATTGAAAAAGTGGGACGCGTACTCGGGTACGTATTCTGAGAACGGGGTGTTATAATCTACCCACCTTTACAAAAATTTCGTCACCAAAATTTCGATAAGGGAGGAGACGAACACAGAAGAAGTAAGAATGAAGGTGACAATATGATAAAGGGGAAGTGATAAGGAAAGATCACCAACTCAAGTCACAAAATCGGGTAGCAGTGACAGTGGCACTCTCAAGACTCCAGCTCACACTAGAAATGCCAGTGGAAGCGATGCAGTATCCTCGATCTCTTTGAACGAACAACTTCTCTTCAAACGGTCTATGGACCCATGTACGAACCATAACCCCTTCGATTTTCGGCAATCGTGTTAGAGATATCTGCGCCTCCGATAGTACCGCACTAAGCTTACTCAGGGGAAGATGGAATGGTCGTTTCATTGCCTAATCCGGTTTCTGGTTCTCGTTCTTCTTTTTTGATCTTTGTTCCACGTCACGAACTATGGCGAGGACATGCGAATGTATCTCTGGCTGATGTTGTTCCACCATGCTCTGGAGTACTCCTATCAGATCGTCTTTCTCTCTACTAGAGTCATCACGAGTAGTGCCAGAATTGTTACACTTTCCTTGTCTTTTCATGCCTGAGTTAGTCGAAAAGATAACGAGAAGGAGGAATTGAAAAGTGAAAAGATGAGGAAAGGAGAAACTAAAAGGTGAAAAGATAGAAGAGTCTCAAGATTCAAAGAAAGAATCACGAGAAAGAGGAACTAAAAAGTGAAGAGATAGAAGGGATTCAAGGAATGAATATCAAGGAAGAAAGGATATTTTATAATTAAGACTCATGCGCTTCAGTTGCAGACTAATATCACGATAATCTGCCGACTGGTTGTAATGAAGATATGAAAACCTAAGCTCTGATACCATTCTGTAACGCTCCGATTCTGTGGGTACAGAGACGTTACTGCGACATACATATGCAGGACGGAATTGTATAGACAAGTAAGGCTGAATAGACAAGTAGATAAGCAGAGTTGGATACGGTTTAAAAGCAAACGGAGTTAAGAAGGGCGAGAGCATAGCTAGCTCGTGTTAGCAATATATAACGCTGACGCACGGTGGAGCTAGACTCCTGGTAAAGCTAGCGTTCAGTTGTAGGCTAAACCCGCAAGGCGGGGCTAACACACGCAGCAAAGCAATGTATGAACATCAAGCTAACGCTCACGGTGAAATCACACTCACGACGGAGCGAAACGCTTATAGCAAAGCCAGCGTAACAAATGTTGGATCTTCACATATGGCAAAGCCACGCTTGCAGCACAACTACGCACATGACGAAGCCAGCGGATGATCGCTATGCTATTGCAAATAGCGTAGCCATGCTCGCGAAGGAGCTAGCTAATAAAGCGCAGAGCAATAAGATCGTTTGCCGGCAAAGCTTGTAGAGAATCCGAAGGTTAAGTTAGAAGACTAAGTTTAAAGCTGGGGTCAAGCTAGCAAGTAATGATAGACACTAACACGCATACGGCGAAGCCAATGCACGTGACATAGCAGTGTATGAACACCCTACTAACACCACAACGTTGCTACACTCCGGCGACTTTCGCAGTAAAATGCTGTCACGCCCCGCTTCCCAAAATATGCTGAAGTGGAGACGCGATGCAAGTCGGTGACCCACGAAGAGGTGGAATATGCTACAGTGAAGAAGGATGTGGGGTTGTTGCTTGAGCTGGAGTTGGACACGGCAAGGGAGGATTACGAGGAGGAGCTGTCCTGGTTCTAGGCTGCAGATTCAGAGGAGAGGAGAAGGGCTTGTGCGTCGGCCATCAAGGAGGGGGTGCGCTAGGCCTAGATAGTGGGGAGGGGGACTCAGCCAAGAGGAGATGGTCATGGCCAAGGGGCAGCGCCAAGAAAGAGCAAGCGGCCAGGGAAGGGGGTTGTGGTGGGTGCTGGATGCGGCCATGAGGGCCAGAGGGCATGGGGTATGCGTGGATCTGGGGAGGCTGTGTGGGCTGCTGCGTAGGGGGCTGGTTGCTCAAGGAGAGAGCATGGGGCTCCGCAGTCGTGTAGGTGAGGTGTGGGGTGCCCTGCATGGGTTGCTCATACCATGGAGAGGGGAGGTAGGGCACAGCCATCAGAGGAAGAATGAGGAGTAGGGACAGTGCGGCTGTGGGAGGTAGGGAGAAGGAGAAATAGATTAGGGTTAGGTTAGGGTTATGAATAGGACTAAATAGGGATTAGATTGGGTTACTGGGTATCGGGTTGGAACTAAATGGGTATGAGTTCTCAATAGGTTTGGATTGATGCTATTGGGTATAGGATCATGGGTACGAGGATAAAAGAGAATAACGGGCATGGGTATAGAGTAATCGGTTAGAAGCAACTAATAATAATAATTAATAAGAAAATTTAACAATATTACTAATGATAATTATTAATAATAATTGTAATAATAAAAATAATTAACAACTATCACTACTACTAAAAACCATAATAATAATAATAATAACAATAATAACAATATATTAGCAATAACCATGATCTTAATTAACAATACTATGAAAATAATTTATAATAACAACAATAATAATGAAAATAATAATACGTAACAATACTTAACAATACAACAACCACAACTAAGCCATTTGTCCCAAGTATTTGGGGTGGGCTACATGAACCAAACAGAATTAGGTCGGATCGGGCACATGGATCAGCTTTCTCCACTGATTCTTATCGAGCAATATGTCTTTACTAAGACCTTTAGCTTTTATATCTTGTCGTATTACCTTTGTAACACTTGTCTTAATTAAGCATTCTTTTTCCTAAAATATTGATACTTTAAGGGGTGATGGGAAATAGTATTCATGCTAGATACCTTACTTATTACATGTTTATTAGTGTGAAGGTACATAAGTAGGTATGTATAAGAATGAATATATAAGTATGTATATACCCATGTATGTAGGTATAGGAATGTATACACCACATGTTGTTGACTTTGCCACCATCTCTCTCACCATACTTGGGATACATGTACCTCATGGAGAGGGGGGAGGCATGGAGCTTTGTTATAGGGCATGGTATAGGGTAGAGTGATGGGTTAGAGAGGGACACTTGTCACATTTGTGTGGTAGGAAAGGGGCTATAAATAGGGGGGATGAAGAGAGTTATCTCATTTGATAAAAACCTCTCTCTCTCTCTCTCTCTCTTCATCCAAATCCCCAAAACTCTCTCCCTCTCTTCCTTTTTTTCTGCAGCCAAAAACAGCAACAAAAACAGTCCAAAAACAGCCTAAAAACCAGCAGCAACAGCAGCATTCTCTTCACAAAAAAATCCTATTTTTTCCTCTCAATTCCCCACAAACTTTCCTTCAGTCCATATACAAGAAAAAGGTTCCGTTTCCCTGTCTTAATTCCTCCAAGAAACCAATAGAACGAGTCAAAGGGTGATCTAGAGATAGAAGTTGGGGGGGAGTGTCGTTGGTTGAACGGTAAGAAAAACACTTCTAGAACTCTACCCTCTTGTATTATTTTCGTTAACTATGAACTAATATTGGTGTTGTTATGACTTGTAGACACCGTTGTAGCGGGATATCAAGCTTGAGAAAGAACTTACCACTTCAAAGGGTGAGTAGAACATATGGATCCTATTGACATGATAAGTAAAATGAAGTTTGGAAAATGGAAGAAATCGTAAGGGATAAATAGACATAAAAGTGAAGGATAACTTCATGAGTATAAATTATAGATGTCTTTGTGTATTCATAGTCTTATGGCAATCTCGTAAGAGTTAAGCTCATGGGTGTTTAATACGGTAGTCTACCACATGTTTCTAGAAAAAGAGTTCTATAGATAAATATGACACTTGATACCATGCATATACTTTTGGTCATGCATATTTTATGATGATGAGATGTTGGCTACCTCTTAAAGACTCGCATATTTATGAGTTCACTAGTAGCTACTCATTCATGTTAATGAATCCCATGATATTGTCATGTGTTAAAGTAATGACTACGAAGCTTGCATGTTATCGTTATTTTATGTATCTTTGCATATTGATAGTATATGATGACTGTGATTGTTGTATTTTGGAGGAAGGGACTGAGTTGAACCGAAGGCGTAAGTAGGGGAGATTATACGGTAATGTATAGGAGGAAGGGACCGGGTTGAACCGGTGGCGGTGGAAGGAGGGAATTATTGCGTTGAATGACGTATAGGAGGAAGGGACCGGGTTGAACCGGAGGAGACCGAAGGGGGAGCCCAGTGTTAGGGTTAATAAGTATGTTGATGTGGCTAAGATAGAAATTCTATGTTAAAATCATATATAAATCCTTAAATATTGAATCTGGAATAATCCTTACTAGGCAAATTTCAGTAATATTAGTCGACTAAGTCCCTGGGATAAGTCGACTATAGATGTGATATATGGGCGGACAAGCTGCTGGAAAACATTGTTAGTCGACTACAGACAGACTGTAGTCGACTATCCCCGTTTACAGAGAACAAACAGAGAGTTAACAACTTGTTTTAGACATAGATTAGTCGACTATAGTTGGCTTATAAGTCGACTAATACCTAGTGTAGTCGACTACACCAGAAAGGGTAGTCGACTATAATTGATTATAGGTGACAAACAGAGAGCAACATACCCTTTTGACCTACACCTAGTCGACTATAGGGGGCCTGCAAGTCGACTAGCATATAGTGTAGTCGACTACACCAGAAAGGGTAGTCAACTACATAAGTCCCTGGCAGCCAACAGAGAAGCAGATACTTTTGGATTGAATTCAGTCGACTATAGCTATAATATTAGTCGACTTATAAGTTATATTAGTCGACTATAGGATGACCTAGTCGACTAATAAGCCTTGTTACTGTGTTCTGGTTAGGTTCTCGACTAATAACAAATTTTATAAAAAAATGGTATAAAGACACACTTGTCAACCTGATAATTTAGCCATGTAGACCTACTTAATAGGCATGCTTGAATATATTTTACTCACTGAGTTGTCAAGCTCACTCTATTTCTAATTCCACCTCCAGGTTTGGACAAGGGCAAAGGACCCGCTTAAAGGCAATATGCGGGACAAGCGCCATCGGAGTCATTGCATTAAAGTTGTTTTTGATATGTATATGGCTGTATATAACCATGCATACTCTTAGTTGGATGTTATCATTAACTTGTAAAGTTTAAAGTGCCTGGTGTTAGACTCTAACTTTGTCATATATACTTTGGTACAGTAATATAATTAGATTGCGTTTTCTGATGGGTTATCGGACCATATGTGTTGGCATGGTAAGTCATGTTTAGAACATACATGTTATCCTAGTGGAGCTTGATGTATAGTATAGAACATTCTGATGTTGGTAATGGAAGTATTATATCTTGATGGGTCCCACGCTTGGATTATATGAGATAATTGTGAACAAACGGAAAAATTTTAACTGGGACCGTTACAGTTGGTATCAGAGCAAAGGTTATAAGTAGAAGGAGTAAGAGATGATGAAGTTGTTAGGTTTATACGTACAGACATGTGATCATAGTTAAGTAGTGAGTTTTATGTGACGAAATAACTATGAGTCAAGCGGTAATTAAGTATTTTCCTCGCATCAGAATCAGGGTGCCCGCACATCCTGATTCGGGTGAGTTGACTAAGGGTGCGGACTCGCAATAACAACTTCTAGTGGGATGGGACACTGGGACAAGAAAATGCATTTAATTACCTATTGAATCTAAGTTATTCTAAAAACATGAGACTTACGGGTAGACTAAGGATAAGTATAATTACAAGTGTGTCTATATATGCTGCTTCTTTCCGATTATAGCCGTATGTTGAGACTATTTCATGGGCTTGAGATTGATACGACTTTTTGTTTACATGTAGATGGGGGACTCCGACATATATTGGCCAGTCTCTAGCTCAGATAGCTCGAGTGAGAGCTGGATGGCGGATTCCATGGATTGGGGATATGAGTCGGACGAAACTGATGCAGAGGATATATTTACAACCCAGACCACGTAGATTATGAGGTGGTTGAGTCTCAGGCATCTAATGAGCCTGAACCAACCATTGATGATACAGAGAGCTTGGTTGGGGATTCGCTTGAGGTAGCAGAGATAGAGCCCTCTAGTACAATAAAAGAGGATGCCCGAAGGGGATTCACATATGGAGGTGTCTTTTGGGATGAAATGTGGGAAGATGACATGGACCTCTATGATGATCTGGACGACTGGTGCTGTGTAGGAGACGAATTACCAGGAGAAGACCCCGAAGAAGAAATGGATAGTAGCGAAGATAGTAGCAGCACCAGCGGAGATCCGAGTGGGGATACTCTACCCTATGAAGGGTGAACCTTTGAGCCGACACTTTTGATGTATATATATGTATAGGCCTCGTATGTTAGATGATGGATATCCTTAGAGCTTGTTGTTTATGCCCTGGCACATCTCAAATGTATGCACATAGGTTAGTCCGGATATCCAAAAGGTAGGCATGTCAGTATAACATCTTTGTATCCAAGATGGGATGTACCTATATATATATATATATATATATATATATATATATATATATATATATATATATATATATATATATATATATATATATATAATATATATATATATATAGCAAGTTGCTTGTTTGCAAAAGTGATGTTGAATATGGTGAAAAGTCACCTAGAGGGGGGGTGAATAGGTGACAATGCTAATCTATGAACTAAATGCGGAATTTAAATACTTAATGCAAATTACACTCAAGTGCTATCAACAAGTGATGCACACAACCAAGCCAAGCAAATATGAATGAGCAATGTAAGTAAATGCAAGGCACAAAGTAAAGAGAGAGTAGAGAGAGAGCCAATGGATCAAGCGCAAACACAGAGATATGTTATCGAGGTTCGAGCACCCAGCTCTACATCCCCGCCTTCGACACACGAAGGATTTCCAATCCACTAGCTTGTCCACAAAGGACTCCCACAAAGGGAACCTCCACCGAGGATTTGGGGCAATCACAATTACAAGGAGTTCCCAACTCCCCTCCTTACAAACTCAACCTCCTCCTTGAGGCACTCCTCCAATACAACAAACAATCACCTCTCACAACTTGAGGGATTAGCACCAAGCTTACACAAAACACCTCACAACCCAATTTGCACAACCTCCTCAACACAATGAGGGAAATGGCACAAAGCAAGAAATGGGTTTACAACTAAGTGGTTTCAAACAACAACCACAAAATAATCTCTTTTTCCCACACAAAATCCTATAGAGAAGATAGTAGATTTTAGCTCAAGTGTGGAGAAAAACAAGGGATTTGAAACCAGCAACTCAAAGAAAATCTTTGGGAAATAAGATGAAACCAAAATAGAGAAGTTCAATTCAAAATCTTTTCCCAAAACCCTTTTCTTTGATTTTTCAAACCCTAAAGAAACCACCAAAAGATTGTTCAATTTGAATCCAAAAACCTATTTTGATTGCAGCAAAAACACCTAAGAGAGTGGAAAAATTCGCACAAAAATTCTTAGAGAAAAACTCTTTCAAATGGGGTATTTATAGGCTAATCCAGAAAATAGCCATTTGGCAGCAGTTTTGCCAAAAATAGCCTTCCGGTCGACCGGGACGGTCGACCGCCCAACGGTCAAATTTTGATCCGTTGTGGCTACCGGTCGACCGCCTCGGTCGACCGAGAATACCTGAGAGCCAACAGCTCTCCGTCGGTCGACCGCTTCGGTCGACCGGCTACAGAGTCAGCCAGCGTGCACGTATCCGTGCACGTCGGTCGACCGGAACGGTCGACTGGCTTCTTTGGTGCGGTCGACCGTACCAGTCGACCGGCCAAGCCTGGCAGACAAAAGTCAGGTCTGAAATCTAGGGAAAAATATTATAATAAATCCCACAAAATCTCTAAAATTCCACAAAAATAGTTTTATCATTTTATATTGAAATACAAACTTGTGTTAAAAATCCTAACACAAATTTCAAACATATTTGACTATTTTTGTGTCATAGAAATTTTGCTAAAAAACAAAAACCGTATTTTCTAAAACCTTGTATTTTGAATAGAAAATACACATTGTCTAAAACTCATCCATGATACAAAAATATGATATTTAAACACTTTGAAGCATATTGTATATGAATAGAAATTCAATATACAAGAAACATATATATATCATGATTTTTGTCATTAAGTCCAAAAATATGTTTTGTTGTAAATACCAAAACATAAAACACATGGAATAGATTATCAAACAAAGTTTGTCTAAACAATTGAAGCATGCATGCATATAGAACAAATCTAATATACATAAACCATGTAAACTTGTTTTGATAAAAAATCTATTCATGAAAACCAAGATCGGTTAAACCTAAAACCGAAAAACCAAAAACCAATAATCAAAACATGAGACGTGTGTGTTGTGAACTTGAGCTTATCATACTATTCTAATCTTTACAATTTGGGATCTAAACTCAAAACTAAAACTATGGATACCTAAGTCTTCTTGTAGAGCGCAATCTCCAAGTCTTCTTGTAGAGCGCAATCTCCAAGTCGGCTTGATCCAAAGCTCCTTGATTCACCGAGCAAGTGCTATATATGATCTTTGACGCTCGGGCTCTTGAATCAACATGTGAAAGATGTGTGGAAGCTTTCACCAACTAATATCTTGATAAAAGATCTGAAACTAAAATCACAAGATTATTAGTACACATAACTACATGAGTTAATCATCATCAAAACTAGAGTGGAAGGCCTTTGGGCCAACAATCTCCCCCTTTTTGATGATGACAAAACTCATGGAGTTATATATGCATGGATTAAAGTAAAGCTTCAAAGAAGCTCCCCCTTAACTCATGCATAACAATAAAACATATAAGATATGCAATGAATGTTCTTAAAACATGTTTATATGTGTTTAAGACAATATCAAAACATGCTCTTGATACCAATAAAAATGAAACATAAAAACATGCATAGACATGCATATAAACAAGGCTTCTTTTCATCAAATGTAAACTATATGCAAACACAAATATGCATATAAAACTCAAATTCTTCTCCCCCTTTTTGTCAATCATCAAAAAGGGTTAAAATAAAAGCAAAAACAATAAATTTTTTTTTCCCTTTTTGTTCAAAGCAAAGAATCAAATATGATACCAAAAAAAAATGTGGCAATGAAGTGTATATTGATACCAATTGAAAAACAACAAATCAATTGAAATCAAAACGAGAACATATACCAATTGAAAACACACAAAAAAAAATGAAAATCTTGATACCAATTAGTAAGTAAACAAATAACCTACCAATTGTAAACAAACAAACTAGATATCAATTTTGGAATTAAACAATACTAATTTTGAATTTCCTTAAAAACAAATCTTGATACCAAATGAAACTATTTCTTTGCCAATTGAAATCTTTATTTTCTATCATAAAGCAAGGGAGTGGAATACAAAAAAAAAAATATCAATTGAAAGATAAAATACCAATTTGAAAAATAAAATACTAGTTTTCTCCCCTTTTATGAAATACCAAATGAAAATATGCATATGCTTGAAATAAGATACCAAATGAAACTATTTCTTTAACATTGAAAATTAACTCAATTGAAAATTTGCTTTAACATTGTTTCAATTTGAAAAGTTCAAGCTAAGCATAAACAAAATTTGTGATATCTTGAAGCACAAATAAATCATCTATATATGTATGAAAGAAATAGATACCAATTGAAATTGATACTATATGAAGTGTAAGCATACATATATAAACAAAACATATATGAGTATACAAAAGGATGTCAAGATTGATACTAATTGAAAGAATTCAATGATACCAATTGAAACAACAATAAGATCAAGTGTATATCTCATATTCACTACCACCCAATCATGTGCAAAAAAAATGATTTTCATTATAAAGCATACATGAACATGATCTCCCATCCAACCACCCTTTGATGGTAGGGGTTTCAAAAATAGATTTGAAATTATAGTATGTTTGAAAATCTCTACCAAAATGAAGAATAACACTACTAGTTATATGAATCAACTAGTATGAGATCCTTCAAATAAAAATATTTTTCATGAAGACGCATGTAAACCACATGGCACTAAAACACTCAAAAATCCATATAGCACAATTTGTACTCATGAAAACTAAGTCATGAGAAAATATTAAATAAGGTGAGTGTACAAGTGTTGTGAGAAACATATCAACATGAAAATGGTGTGAGCTTGATTGTCCATTTTTTTAAAAAATAATCATCAAGATATGAAACATAAGTGAATCATGAAATCCATGAAAGTTCATCTAGGATGCGAAATCACTAATTTGAAATTCATGATACTAATTGAAAAATCATCTTAAAAACAAGATTCTCATCATAAATGGGAAATCACATGAAATTCATCCAATGATCTAAACTTCAAGGCATATGTATGTCATGCACAAACTAAAGCATACATACATATCCCAAACATAAAGAGTCCACAAAAGTATATGCATGAAGGCACGTGGCTCAAGGATGTATAAGTATAAATGATAGTTTGGACAAGATGGACATATACATAAAGTTAAAACAAAACATGTAAGATAGTGAATACAAGTCAAATGTAATAATCATCAAAACTAGACTATACTAGTACATCAAGTGAATACAAATGAGCGTTCAAGCACAAACATATATAAAGGTTTATTTGTAGCTCACTAGTTGTACAAGTATAAATCCTAGTCTTAATGAAAACTATCATTCAAGCAAGTTGTCAAAACATGAAGCATGAGACGGGTCAACAATCAATATGATTATGATAATCAAAAACACGAATCATTAAAACAAAAACATCATATAATCATAAACATCCAAATGGTCATAATGCATATGCATGTGCATTAGATCTAGGGCATACATGTTAGTTCTAAAAAAGGTGAGAACACAAAAATAAGATCCATATAAAACATGGGTGCTCAAGTAACTAAACATGTATATCTCAAGTCTAATGAACAAGGCATAATCATAATGAATCAACAAAACATGACATGCTATAAAAGATGAACATGGAAAGTATGCAAATAAAAATGGGAGTTAGAGAATGATACCAAAACCGATGAAGGTGCATCTCTAGTTCTCCAAAACATGGTGGTCCTCCCACCAAATCTCCTTGAGAGTGAAGCATCCAAATGGTTCTCCTTTTAGCTTAGAATGCATCCACCTCAAGTCACCAATACCCTCACGTGACGCGAGAGCTCCCACCTACATCAAAAGTCAAAGAGGTGGATCTTGGTACCCATTTCTTTGTGGGTCCACGGGGGTTAGTATCTTTTCTAACCCAAACATAATTAGTTGCTAAATTTTCTTGATAAATGCGATCATAACAAAATCTAGCAAGGTGGCCTTTTCGACCACAATGTGTACATGTGTACACGTGAGCATACATATGATGGTGGTGATCATGAAAAGCATGTGTATGCCTAGATGGGTGTGCATGCAAGGTTGGAACTTGTTTCTTACGAACCATGGTTTCCAATCGTGTGTGATTCATGGCCCAATGGCTCAAAGTGGAGCCCAAACTATCAACACTTTTCTTCAAAACAAGTATATCATTTTCAATGTTCGAAGATAAAGTGGAGCATGCAATAGGTGTGCTAGAACATGAAGCAACATTAGCATGGCAAACATCAATCTCTTTTTGCAAAGATTTATTTTTAATCAAAACCAAATCCAATTCTCTAGTAATTGAATCAATATCATTTTTCAAAGTAAGATTTTCTTTAAAAGTAAAATCCAATTTTGAAGATAAAATCTCATTGTGCTTTACAACATCATCACAATCATTTTTGTTTTTCAAAAATTCATTTTCCTTTAAAGCAAGTTCAAGTTGAGATTTAAGTGAGTCACATTCACTTGCAATCTCTTCCTTCTCTTGCAAAACCAATTCAAATTAGAGCATAAATCCTTTAATTCATTTTTCAAAACAAGATTATCCTCTTTTAACAAATCATGTTCTTCTAACAAATTTTCAAGCTTTTGAGCAAGTTCCATATTTAAAGTTTGAACTTCACAACAACCATGGTAATAGGAACTAGAGCTATCATCAATATGAGAATCCGATTGTACCTCAAGAGAGTTCTTCCCTTGGACCATGAGGCATTGCTCTTCGGACTTTTCTCTTTTAGATCTCCTCATCTTGTTAATTATCCTTGGAAGCTCGGGAGACATCAAGATGCTCCAAACTGCAAAAGCCGAATCATAGTGATCAAAAACGGGTAAAAGAATTCATTTAGAGATGCCCTAAGTGCTCTAAGTGCTAATGCATTGGCCTTCTTATGCTTGCTACTATTTGGGAGGGATCTATGGTAATGGCGTGATAAACTAGATGACCTAGTGTTTTTAAATGCCTAGTCATGTCCACCTTCCAAGCATCAAGTCTAAAATGGTCAAACATAGGAGGGCTAGCCATGAGTGCAAACTAGTATGAGTGCAAATGATAATTGCAAATGAAGATTAGCAAACCAAGATCACTCCTAGGTGGTTAAACCTAAATATCAGGAGCACTAGCTCTGATACCAATTGAAAAGTCACCTAGAGGGGGGGTGAATAGGTGACAATGCTAATCTATGAACTAAATGCGGAATTTAAATACTTAATGCAAATTACACTCAAGTGCTATCAACAAGTGATGCACACAACCAAGCCAAGCAAATATGAATGAGCAATGTAAGTAAATGCAAGGCACAAAGTAAAGAGAGAGTAGAGAGAGAGCCAATGGATCAAGCGCAAACACAGAGATATGTTATCGAGATTCGAGCACCCAGCTCTACATCCCCGCCTTCGACACACGAAGGATTTCCAATCCACTAGCTTGTCCACAAAGGACTCCCACAAAGGGAACCTCCACCGAGGATTTGGGGCAATCACAATTACAAGGAGTTCCCAACTCCCCTCCTTACAAACTCAACCTCCTCCTTGAGGCACTCCTCCAATACAACAAACAATCACCTCTCACAACTTGAGGGATTAGCACCAAGCTTACACAAAACACCTCACAACCCAATTTGCACAACCTCCTCAACACAATGAGGGAAATGGCACAAAGCAAGAAATGGGTTTACAACTAAGTGGTTTCAAACAACAACCACAAAATAATCTCTTTTTCCCACACAAAATCCTATAGAGAAGATAGTAGATTTTAGCTCAAGTGTGGAGAAAAACAAGGGATTTGAAACCAGCAACTCAAAGAAAATCTTTGGGAAATAAGATGAAACCAAAATAGAGAAGTTCAATTCAAAATCTTTTCCCAAAACCCTTTTCTTTGATTTTTCAAACCCTAAAGAAACCACCAAAAAGATTGTTCAATTTGAATCCAAAAACCTATTTTGATTGCAGCAAAAACACCTGAGAGAGTGGAAAAATTCGCACAAAAATTCTTAGAGAAAAACTCTTTCAAATGGGGTATTTATAGGCTAATCCAGAAAATAGCCGTTTGGCAGCAGTTTTGCCAAAAATAGCCTTCCGGTCGACCGAGACGGTCGACCGCCCAACGGTCAAATTTTGATCCGTTGTGGCTACCGGTCGACCGCCTCGGTCGACCGAGAATACCTGAGAGCCAACAGCTCTCCGTCGGTCGACCGCTTCGGTCGACCGGCTACAGAGTCAGCCAGCGTGCACGTATCCGTGCACGTCGGTCGACCGGAACGGTCGACTGGCTTCTTTGGTGCGGTCGACCGTACTAGTCGACCGGCCAAGCCTGGCAGACAAAAGTCAGGTCTGAAATCTGGGGAAAAATATTATAATAAATCTCACAAAATCTCTAAAATTCCACAAAAATAGTTTTATCATTTTATATTGAAATACAAACTTGTGTTAAAAATCCTAACACAAATTTCAAACATATTTGACTATTTTTGTGTCATAGAAATTTTGCTAAAAACAAAAACCGTATTTTCTAAAACCTTGTATTTTGAATAGAAAATACACATTGTCTAAAACTCATCCATGATACAAAAATATGATATTTAAACACTTTGAAGCATATTGTATATGAATAGAAATTCAATATACAAGAAACATATATATATCATGATTTTGTCATTAAGTCCAAAAATATGTTTTGTTGTAAATACCAAAACATAAAACACATGGAATAGATTATCAAACAAAGTTTGTCTAAACAATTGAAGCATGCATGCATATAGAACAAATCTAATATACATAAACCATGTAAACTTGTTTTGATAAAAAATCTATTCATGAAAACCAAGATCGGTTAAACTAAAACCGAAAAACCAAAAACCAATAATCAAAACATGAGACGTGTGTGTTGTGAACTTGAGCTTATTATACTATTCTAATCTTTACAATTTGGGATCTAAACTCAAAACTAAAACTATGGATACCTAAGTCTTCTTGTAGAGCGCAATCTCCAAGTCTTCTTGTAGAGCGCAATCTCCAAGTCGGCTTGATCCAAAGCTCCTTGATTCACCGAGCAAGTGCTATATATGATCTTTGACGCTCGGGCTCTTGAATCAACATGTGAAAGATGTGTGGAAGCTTTCACCAACTAATATCTTGATAAAAGATCTGAAACTAAAATCACAAGATTATTTGTACACATAACTACATGAGTTAATCATCATCAAAACTAGAGTGGAAGGCCTTTGGGCCAACATATGGTATTAACATGATTGCATGAGACTAAAATTTTATCCCAATTTATTTTTAATTGTGAAGTATGTTGATTAGACGCCCTTATCTTATTAGAAGGACGCATGGATCTAAACCAGCTACCACCTAATGAGTCTCTGTCGCTCGATACGTCACACTACAGTGTGATGGGGAGCGCACACCCCGTGGACAATAATGAAGACTCTGAAGTTCGGATAGGAGGAAATGAGGGAACTCCAGGGGTGATGCCGGAGTGGCTCGCACAATTAATGACCAGAGCGAGTAATAACAATTCCCACCGAGCACTGGAGCAGTTTCAGAAGATGAAACCGCCCGTATTTGAAGGGAGGCGGCCCCTTACAAGCCAAAGCATGGCTTCTTCAGATAGAGAAGATCCTAGACGTTATGAACTGCACCGATGAACAAAGGGTATCTTTCTCTTCTTTTATGTTCCAAAAGGAAGCAGAATATTGGTGGAGGGCGGTGAAGCATAGTATGAGAAATACAAGGGAATCAATCACTTGGGAATTCTTAGTGAACAAATTCACTAAAAAATACATCCCAGAGACGGCCAGAGATAAGATGGCGTCAGAATTCTTGGAATTACGTCAAGGCTCGATGAATGTGTCTCAGTATGATCAGAAGTTCACTCAATTATCCAGGTATGCTGATGTCTTGATAAAGAGTGAAGCAGAAAGGACGAAGAGGTTCGTGAAGGGCCTAAGATCAGAGATTCGAGGCCGATTGATTCCGTTACAACTGAAGAATTACCTCCAAGCTGTGGAGAGAGCCTTGGAGGTAGAGATGGACATGCAAGAAGGTCAGGAAGACTGGGTAGAGGAAATTTCCAACCCTAAGCGCCCCCGATATCAAGGACCCTTAATGATGATGGCATCAGGATCCACCAGTGGTAAGGGTTTGGGTCTAATACCACTTTTCTAAGGGGAGGAGGGGCCAGAGGCAGAAGAACATGGTTGAGGAACAGAGACACTCCCTCGAAAACGCAAGCTACCTCGGTATCACACCCCAGAATCTCAGAGGCTCCTTGGTGTCAGAGGTGCAGAGTAAACCATTTTGGAAACTGCCTCCTAGATAGAGCCTGCTTTAATTGTGGAGGGTCGGACATTTAAAGAAAAATTGTCCGACGAGGCGCGGAAGCCAAGGGCAGAGTAGAGGAAGTGGGAGGCCGACCATGAGGATAAATCCTCCCAGGGGACAAGCCAGTAACTTCATGCAGCCCCGTAATGCTCCACGTCCTGCTGCAACTCAGTCATCGGTTCAGCAACCGCGGGTGCAAGGAAGAACTTTTGCATTAACCCACCGGGAAGCAATGGCCTCAAATGCAGTAGTGGAAGGTATAATCTCCATATCAGGACATATTGCCCATGCATTGTTTGATCCTGGAGCTACTCAATCATTCGTATCTAGTGCTTTTGCTTATAAACTAAATCAAGTATCAAAACCCCTAAGATTTCAGTTGGTTGTGTCCACACCCATAGGGGAAATTTTGATAGCTAGCACAAGATATGTGAATTGTGAAGTGATAATTGGAGAAATGAAAACATCTATTGATTTGATTAAGCTAGGCGAGATGGAGTTCGATGCCATACTAGGAATGGACTGGTTGTCCGCCTGTAGTGCTCATGTGGATTGTAATAAGAAGAGAATTATCTTTAAAATGGAGGGGGCTACAGAGTTTATATTTGAAGGAGTAAAAGTTAGTCATGATATACCTCTTATATCAGCCATCAAAGCCACCAAGTTAATGAAACAAGGGTGTCAAGGATTCCTGACTTCAGTTTTGGATACCACTGAACTGATATAAAAATCGAGACTACTCCAGTTGTAAATGAGTTCCCTGATTGTTCCCGAAAGATTTACCACGCTTGCCCCCAGATCGGGAGGTAGAATTTACAATAGATGTAATACCCGGTACTGCCCCAATTTCTAAGGCACCATATCGTATGGCCCCTGCAGAAATGAAAGAACTTAAGACTCAATTGCAGGACTTATTAGACAAAGGTTTCATTCGGCCAAGTGTATCTCCCTGGAGCACCAGTATATTTGTAAAGAAGAAGGATGGGAGTATGAGGCTATGTGTTGACTACCGGGAATTGAATAAGGCAACTATCAAAAATAGGTACCCTCTTCCTCGAATTGATGACCTATTTGATCAATTACAAGGGTCTTGTGTATTTTCTAAGATAGACCTTAGATCGGGGTATCATCAGCTGAAGGTTAAACCTGAAGATGTGTCCAAATCGGCTTTCCGGACAAGATATGGACACTTTGAATTTCTGGTCATGCCTTTTGGACTCACTAATGCCCCGGCAAGCATTTATGGACTTAATGAATCGGATGTTTCAACCATATCTAGACCAGTTTGTAGTGGTATTCATCGATGATATTTTGGTCTATTCAAAGAATAAAGAAGATCACGAGAAACATCTTAAAATTGTCCTTCAAATCTTGAGAGAAAAGCAACTCTATGCAAAATTGAAGAAATGTGGAATTTTGGCTAGAGCAAGTAGGGTTTCTTGGCCATATTATATCCAAAGAAGGAATATCAGTGGACCCGATAAAAATTGAAGCAATCCGAGACTGGCCTAGACCCACTAATGTTACTGAAGTTCGAAGTTTCTTGGGATTAGCTGGGTTCTACAGAAGATTTGTGAAAGAATTTTCTCTAATTGTGGCACCAATGACCCAACTAACTAGAAAGAATAAGAAGTTTGCATGGGGGAAGAACAAGATAGGAGCTTTCTGGAGGTTAAAACTAAGCTGACATCTGCTCCTGTTTTAATTGTACCTTCGGGGACTGAAGGATTTGCCATTTATAGTGATGCATCAAAACTGGGATTGGGATGTGTGTTGATGCAACATGGAAAAGTTATTGCCTGTGCATCCCGACAATTGAAGATCCATGAAAGAAATTATCCCACTCATGATTTAGAATTAGCCGCTGTGATTTTTTGCTTTAAAGATCTGGCAACATTACTTGTATGGAGTGTCTTGTGAAGTTTTTACTGATCATAAGAGTTTAAAATACATCTTCACACAAAAAGAACTGAATATGAGGCAGAGGAGATGGTTAGAACTAATGAAGACTATGATATTACTATCCAATACCACCCTGGAAAGGCCAATGTGGTGGCTGATGCCTTGAGCCGGAAATCAGGAGGAACCATGGCCACTTTGATAACTCGTCAAGCAAGAATATTAAGGGATCTAGAAGAAATGCAAATAGAAGTGCGAGTCATTGATCCTTCTAATTTTAAGTATCAACTGAATCAGGTAAGTATTCAATTTGACTTATACGACAAAATCAAAGAGGCCCAACAAGGAGATACTCAAATAAAGAAGATTATGAAGAAAGTACAAGAAGGAGAACTCAAGGAGTTTCAAATAGAAGATGATGTACTGCGATTCGGACGCAGATTGTGTGTGCCAGATTTAGCAGAGATCAAAGAAGAAATAATGAAGGAGGCTCATAGTACACGTATACAGCTCATCCCGGGAGCACAAAAATGTATCAAGATTTGCGTCATAACTTCTGGTGGGATGGAATGAAAGTAGACATTTCCAACTTTGTCCACAAGTGTTTAGTCTGCCAGCAAGTGAAGGCTGAACATAAGAAGCCCCCAGGTTTGTTGGTGCCTTTATTTATTCCTGAATGGAAGTGGTGTCAAATTGCTATGGACCTTGTCACTGGACTTCCTCGGACGTCCCAAGGGCTAGATACAGTCTTGGTAGTGGTAGACAGACTTACTAAATCTGCCCATTTCTGCCTATCCAGATCAATTATTCAATAGAAAGACTGGCTCAAGTATATATCCGAGAAATAGTTAAATTGCAAGGAGTACCTGAGTCCATTGTGTCAGATCGGGATCCTAGATTTCAATCTAGATTTTGAAAAAGTTTGTCCAAGGCTATGGGTACTAAATTGCAACTTAGTACAGCAGCCCACCCCAAACAGATGAACAGTCAGAAAGGACCATTCAAATATTGGAAGATATGCTGAGAACTTGTGTACTAGATTTTGGGGGAAGTTGGGACAACTATTTACCCTTAGTGGAGTTTGCTTATAATAATAGTTATCAGTCCACTATTGGTATGCCTCCATTTGAAGCATTGTATGGGAGAAAATGTAGATCACCAATCTGTTGGGAGGAAGTTGGGGATAGAAGACTGTTCGGCCCCGATGTGATTCAAGAAGCTACTGAGAAGATCAAGTTGATCAAGGAAAGGATGAAAGCAGCACAGAGCAGGCAGAAAGCTTATGCAGACAATCGCCGCAGACTACTGGAGTTTGAGGTGGGAGATAGTGTTTTTCTGAAGGTATCTCCAATGAAGGGAGTAAGACGCACCGGCGGTAAAAATAAATTAGCTCCTAGATATGTGGGTCCATTCGAAATACTGGATAGGATTGGACCGGTTGCTTATCGTTTGGCCTTACCTCCAGCCTTGGAGAGGATGCACAATGTATTTCATGTTTCTCAGCTGAGGAAGTATGTGCCTAATACTGATCACGTAATCTCCTATGAACCTCTACAAATACTAGAAGACATGTCTTACACGGAAGAACCAGTACAAATTCTTGATCGCAAGGAGAAGCAATTGAGAAGCAAAAATATTTCCTTGGTCAAGATCTTATGGAGAAATCAAAACATAGAAGAAGCTACTTGGAACTGGAAGAGGAGATACGGAAGGCCTATTCACATTTGTTCCAAGGTACGTTAAGTTTCGAGGACGAAACTTCCATAAGGAGGGTAGAATGTAACACTTATCTTAATTAAACATTCTTTTTCCTAAAATATTGATACTTTAAGGGGGTGATGGGAAATAGTATTCATGCTAGATACCTTATTATTACATGTTATTAGTGTGAAGGTACATAAGTAGGTATGTATGAGAATGAATATATAAGTATGTATATACCCATGTATGTAGGCATAGAATGTATACACCACAAGTTGTTGACTTTGCCACCATCTCTCTCACCATACTTGGGGTACATGTACCTCATGGAGAGGGGGGGAGGCATGGAGCTTTGTTATAGGGCATGGATTGTTGGCCCAAAGGCCTCCACCCTAGTTTTGATGATGATTAACTCATGTAGTTATGTTACTAATAATCTTGTGATTTTAGTTTCAGATCATTAATCAAGATATTAGTTGGTGATAGCTTCAACAAAGAAATTTTTGGAGCTTTTCATAGTGATTCCGGTGCCCGAGCTTCAAGATTACTCATTTGCACTCGGTGAATCAAGTTTTGGGACCAAGTCAACTTGAAGATGGAAGATCGTCAAGAAGACTTAGGTATCCATAGTTTAGTGTGTTTAGATCCATTTGTAAAGCTTAGTATAGTTGATATGCTCAAGTACACAAACACACACGTTTTATGTTTGGTTTTCGGTTTTCATGAATAGTTAATCAAAACAAGTTTAATTGATATATGTATAGTTTGTTTCATTCTATACATGCATGCTTAACTTTAAACAAATTTATTTGACTTTCCTATTCATGTATTGAAAAATCCAAGTTTGATAAAAATACAAGTTTTGGTTTTTGGTAAAAATGTTATAACACAAAAATAGTTTCATATGCTTGATATTTGAGCTAAACTTTTTATCACATGTTAATATCAATGCAAAATGTTAAAACTATTTTTGGGTATTTTTACAAAACTTAAAAGAATTTTAGAAATATTTTTAACACAGTTTTCTGACCCAGAACTGTGCTGACAGATCAAGCCGGTCGACCGGGCGGTCGACCGACGTGCACAGACTTGTGCACGTCTGCTGGCACAGTGGGGCCGGTCGGCCGGGCGACGACCGGATCAGAGAGCCTTGCTCTCTGTATCTGGGCGGTTGGCCGAGCGGCCGACCGGATCAGAGAGTCTGCTCTCTGTATCTGGGCGGTCGGCCGTGCGGTCGACCGGGTTGTCCCAACGGTCACATTTCTGACCATTGGCGGTCGGCCGGCCGGCCGACCGCTAGGCCTGTCAGGCTGCCAGATCAGCCTAACGGCTAGTTTCTGTTTTGGCCTATATATACCCCATTTCTTGGGGTTTTAACTAAGATTTTTAAGAGTAAAAATTCCTACTTTTCTAAAGTGTTTTACAAGTTTTCAAAAAGAGTTTTAAGTGCCAAAAGATCCATCTTATTTGTTTTAAAGTGTTTTGTCATTTTTCAAAGAAAATAGGTTTTTGGGAATTAGTTTCTTGTTCTAATTTCTATATCAATTTGGTATTTTCCAAGAGATTTTCTTTGATCAAAACACTTTGTTTTTTCCACACTTGAGCTATATCTTCTATCCTATTCTATAGGATCTTTGTTTTGTGGAAAAGAGATAGTTTGTGGTCTTGTAAACACTTGTTGTAAACCCTCCTTATATTTGTGTATCCCTCTTTGGTAGAGGTTGATCGGAGTGGTATTGGTTTGGATCCCTCTTCGGTAGAGATGATTGTGTTTGTTGTTGGCTACGGGCCTTATCCCTCTTCGGTAGAGGTGGATTTGTGGTTGTATTGCCTCGGTGGCATTGTAAGGTTGAGAGAGGAGTTCGGTACTCCTTTAGTGGATTAGAAATCCTTCTCGGTGAAGGCGGGGACGTAGAGCTAGGGGCTCGAACCTCGGACATATCTTTGTGTTTGCGTTTGATCCATTGCCTCTTAACCCTCTCTCTTTATTTGTGCATTGCATTATTTATATTGCCATATCATTCATATTGCTTGTGTTGCCTACATCGTTCATATTGCAATACTCTTATATGCTTGGTTGTTTGTGTGTGCCTCACTTATACTTAACCACAAGAGCTTCATATAGCACCTCAAACCCATTTCTAGGGAAATCAAGAGGAGTTAGTCCAGAGCCCTTCACGGGAAATGCGGCTACACTTGTGTGTTGTACTAAGTGTGTGCAAATTATTTTTAAGCTTCCGCATTTAGCGCATTTAGTTTCTAGATTAGCATTATCACTTATTCACCCCCCTCTAGGTGATTTACAATTGGTATCAGAGCCTACGCTCCTGATACTTAGGCTTAACATCCTAAGAGTGAGATCTTGTTTGCTAATCTATCATTTGCATTTGTTTGTTTGCACACATATAGTTGGACCCATGGACTTCATGACCCCACCTATGTTTGACCCTTCCAACATTGTTGTTTGGAAGACTAAGATGTCCATCTATTTACAAACCTTAGGATAAAGGTTACCTTGCCATTACCAAGGAATCTTACCTTAGTGATAGCAAGCATATAGGGCCAAGGCACAAGCCCTAGAGGCCATTA